>SJYC01009532.1:0-77337 GCA_006408675.1 Madoqua kirkii
TTACTCCTTGGAAGGAAAGTTATGACCAACCTAGAAAGTATATTAAAAAGCAGAGACATTACTTTGCCGACTAAGGTCCATCTAGTCAAGGCTGTGGTTTTTCCAGTGGTCATGTATGGATGTGAGTGACAGTTGGACTGTGAAGAAGGCTGAACACTGAAGAATTGATGATTTTGAACTGTGGTGTTGGAAAAGACTCTTGAGAGTCCCTTGGACTGCAAGGAGATCCAACCAGTCCATTCTGAAGGAGATCAACCCTGGGATTTCTTTGGAAGGAATGATGCTAAAGCTGAAGCTCCAGTGCTTTGGCCACCTCATGCAAAGAGTTGACTCATTGGAAAAGACTCTGATGCTGGGAGGGATTGGGGCTAGGAGGAAAAGGGGATGACTGAAGATGAAATGGCTGGATGGCATCACGGACTCGATGGACGTGAGTCTGAGTGAACTCTGGGAGTTGGTGATGGACAGGGAGGCTTGGCGTGCTGCGCTTCATGGAGTCAAAAAGAGTCGGACACGACTGAGCGACTGAACTGAACTGAACTGAACTGAATGCATAGGTTTCAGCGCTACTGTCTCAGTTTGTCTCACCCTCTCCTTCCCTCAAAATGGGACTTTTATTTGACTTGAAGATGGCACACTCTGGAGCTTCCTGGCATCCAACATATGTACAACAGAAGAAATATTTCCATATTCATTGGAAAAAACCCTGATGCTGGGAAAGACTGAGGGCAGGAGGAGAAGAGGACGACTGAGGACGAGATAGTTGGATGGTATCAACGACTAAGCAGAGGTGAGTTTGAGCAAGCTCCGGGAGATGGTGAAGGACAGGTGAGCCTGGTGTGCTGCAGTCCGTGGGGTCACAAAGAGTTGGACACAACTGAGCAGCTGAACAATAGCAGCCTTCTAAGGTCAACTTAAAGTCAAGTTCATTAAAACACTCTGGTTTCTCAGGAGAAAGACTGAGTGTAGATTCGTACATATTTAAAGCTGGAAGGAATTTTGGAAAGAGAAACTTACAGTCAAGGCATTGGAGTTCTCAAGTGACAGATCCAGAACTGGAGCCCAGGCCTTCCAACAAACCACCATTATTCCTTATATTGTTAATGTCATGTAAATAGCCATGGCCCAGATTGGAGAGACAGCAGGAAGGGCAACTTCAGGAAGATTTCCTGTAGATGGTTAAGTGATAAGGGCTTCCCAGATGCCACAGTGGTGAAGAATCCGCATGCCAATGCTGGTGGTACAAGAGATGTTGGTTCAATCATTGGGTTGGGAAGATCCCCTGGAGAAGGAAATGGCAACCCACTCTAGTATTCTTGCCTCGGACATCCCATGGACAGAGGAGCCTGGTGAGCCACAGTCCATGGGGTTGCAAAGAGCTGGACACGACTGAGGGACTGAGCACAGGCACATAGCTGAATAATAACGGTGTGGCAAACCTTGAACAAGCATTTAGGTGGGGACTTCTCTGGTGGTCCAGTGGTTAAGAATCCACTTGCCAGTGCAGGGAACACGGGTTCAATCCCTGGTCTGGGAGGATCTCACATGCCATGGAGCAACTAAGCTGGTGTGCCACAACTGCTGAGCCTGCATGCCCTAGAGTCTGTGATCCAAAGCAAGAGAAGCCACCGCAGTGAGAAGCCTGGGCACCCCAACTAGAGGGCAGCCCACACTAGAGAAAGCCACCCCCACACCCCACAGCAACAAAGACCCAGTATGGCTAAAACAAACAAAAAAAATTGTTTGGACCTAACTGCTTGATAAATAGATCCATTAGGTTTTTTGTTTTTTTTTTAATTTATTTTTATAATTGCTTTACATAATTTTGTTGTGTTCTGTCAAACCTCAAGATGAATCAGCCATAGATATACATATACCCCCTCCCTTTTGAACTCCCCTCTTGTCTCTTTCCTCATCCCACCCCTCTTGGTTGATACAGAGCCCCTGTTTGAGTTTCTTGGGCCATACAGCAAATTCCATTGGCTATCTATTTTACGTATGGTAATGTAAGTTTCCATGTTACTCTCTCCATACATCTCATTCTCCCCTCCCCTCTCCCCATGTCCATAAGTCTGTTCTCTACGTCTGTTTCTCCACTGCTGCTGCTAAGTCACTTCAGTCGTGTCCAACTCTGTGCAACCCCAGCAATGGCAGCCCACCAGGCTCCCCTGTCCCTGAGATTCTTCAGGCAAGAACACTGGAGTGGGTTGCCATTTCCTTCTCCAATGCATGAAAGTGAAAAGCGAAAGGGAAGTCGCTCAGTCGTGTCCGATTCTTAGCGACCCCATGGACTGCAGCCTACCAGGCTCCTCTGTCCATGAGATTTTCCAGGCAAGAGTAGTGGAGTGAGGTGCCATTGCCTTCTCCGGTTTCTCCACTGCTGCCTTGTAAATAAACTATTCAAAATTCCATATATGTACATTAGAATACAATATTTATCGTTCTCTTTCTGACTCACTTCAGTCTGTATAATAGGTTCTAGGTTCACCTACCTCATTGGAACTAACTCAAATGTATTCCTTTATATGGGTGAGTAATATTCCACTGTGTATATGTACCCCAACTTCTTTATCCATTCATCTGTTGATGGGCATCTAGGTTGCTTCCATGTTCTAGCTATTGTAAATAGTGCTGCAGTGAACATGGGATACATGTGTCTTTTGGGATCCACTAGGTTTTTTGTTTTTTTTTTAATATATATACCTAAGGTGAGGAAAGATCAGGCTCTTTAAGTTACTTCAGTATCTTTAGTCCTATGTGTCAACAGATGTTCAGCTGGTACACCAGAGTCTATGATGTTTTTTACACAGACAAGGAAATTAAGTCTCAGACAGTAACCTGAGTTACTTTAAATAACCGAGTTAAGTCATCCAGATCAGGCTGACCCGGGTTTTATCTGGCCTGAAGCTTATACAACTATTGGAGCCCTCTGTACATAAAATAATGCACAATTAGGTCAAGGGCTAAATTGGGTGGAGGGCTTGCCGAAGCCTATTCAAAGAGAAGTTCTGATCTTAAAAATAAGACTAGAAAAGGTGAGAATAGATAAGGATTTCGTTGTTGCTTAGTCGCTCAGTCACGTCTCACTCTTTCACAACCCCATGGACTGCAGCCTGCTAGGCTCCTCTGTCCGTGGGATTCTCCAGGCAAGAATCCTGGAGTGGGTAGCATTCCTTGCCCCAGGGGATCTTCCTGAACCAAGGACTGAATCTGAGTCTCCTGCACTGCAGGGGGATTCTTTACCTCTGAACCACTGGGGAAGCCTGGAAAGATAAAAATAGGAAACCAGGGATGAGAAAGCACTCCTAGAAATGTGAGTCCAGCTGGGTCATCTGCACACCTGGCCTCTCTAAGCAGGAAACTGAGAATGCGAAAACAGCTCCTGTGCCTTCTTAGGGGGCTGGAAAGGGCTTCGGCATCAAAGTGGAGTTTGACTTCTGGCTCCACCACTTCCTAGCTCCTTGATCTGGGGTAAGTCACTTACCACTTACCATCTCTGGTGTTACGGCAGCAGTAAAACTCACACCCCACAAGATCGTGAGGGTTACACACAGGGATGTCTTAGATACCAACAGATGAAAGTGTCTGCTCGACAGCAGGCACGCACACTCTCTGAATCTCCCTCTCTTTCCTCTGTTCCCACACAGATATCATGTACATTTGGAGACGAAACAAATATAGATGAACTGGTAAGCAGGTTTCCTTCTTGTGTGGGTATAAATAAATGCACATATATGGCAAGCAACTGTCTATGAAAGATGCAAATCAGACCAAGTTGGCAGATATCTGGTTAGTGTCTCGTCTTGGTGCAGCACCTAGCTCAGTGTCTATTTTCAGGGGTTCCCAATTATCCACAGACCAAGGTCGAAACTCCTTATCCTGGTATTTGAAATTTCCTGAAATCTCAACTTATCCTTCTGGAACTTCCCTGCAGGTCCAGTGGTTAGAACTCTGCTTTCACTGCTGAGGGCCCAGGTTCAATGCTTAGTTAGGAAACGAAGATCCTGCAAGCAGTGCTCGAGTAAAAAAAAAGGATTCCACTTAACCTTCTGACACCCCCCTCGCTCCCCGGAACCCAACCCAAACCAGTCTTCTAACCAGACTGGTTTCTTCACTGATCTTTAAATACCACCAGGGCCTCAGGGAAAGCCAGGAATTGTCTCTTCTCTTCACAGTCCTGGATCCTACCCATCTTTTAAGACTGGTGCTCTCTCCTGCAGGGAGCATTTTCCGATTGATCCCAGGCCCTGGGGACTGTAGTCCTCCCATTTGAACCATGCAGTCAGGAATTAACCATGCACTACCTTATTTTGCTTTATAGCTTTTAGGGAGTTTGTTTTTCCTTCCAATTGCGTTGTAAGTTCAGTGCAATGTCATGGAAATAACATCAGACCGAAAGCAGAGACTTGGCTTCTGTTTTTAACTTTCTGTGTAACTCCAGGGCAAATTAACACAGAAGTCAGGGTACTGGATAGGGAAACTCTTAACTCCTTTTCTTAAAAATTAAGACCGCTCCTCAAGCCCCCAACTCAGTGATACGCAAGTTATAATTTTATTAAAAAAAAAAAAATCCAAGCATTTGTTGATGACTTAGGTCCACAGTATTAAGCTAGGATGAGAAAAGGAGACCAAAACACAGAGCTTGCTCTCAAGAAATTTGCAAGGGAGGATTAGATGCACATACTCACTTGTGGAATTTACTGAATGAAGGGTCAGGAGCTAAAAGGTCAGAAACTAGTGGAGTATTTGACATTCTATCTGGCAGTGGCCTTTGTTTCCCCATTGCACTGAATGCCAGCTTTCCCTCTACTCAAGCACCCCACCTTGGGCACTCTAAAAGCGCAGAGCTCAGAGGGTTCCTGCCCGGCCCTCCCTCTGGCGCACAACCTTTTCCCCTTGGCTTAGAACTCAGCTGTGGGGCTCTCAGCCTGGGGAGGTCCCAGCCAGCAGGGTCCCCAGCCTCTACCCTTCCAGCCACTATCTGCGTGGAGCCTGGTCACTCAGCTGAGCCTGGCCCAATAAGTTAATCTGGCTGCAGTACCCAGAGGGAAGCACCAGGAGAGGACAGGACTTGAGAAACCCAGCACAACGACTAGCCCAGAGTAATTTCTTTGATGGCTTTATTATATGCAAAGCGCCAGTTCTATCTCTTTCTATATTAACTTGGTTCATCCTCACATTATTTTCCATCTACAGATGAGGGGCAAGAGACAGGCAGAAGTCACAGGGCTTACCCAAGACACCTAGCGGGAGGAAGGGCTCGGCCTCCAGGCCGTCTGCCTCCAAGTCTTCTCTTCCAACCTCTGGCTCAAACTGTCTTTCATAAAGGTTTTCTATTCTGCCAGCTCTGATCTACTTCCTCAGCTACCCTGAGACAGACAGGAGGTAGAGGACAGATACACTTTCCCCCGGGGAGAGGAAGATCTAGAGGGTATTAACTGATAACCGAGGCTGGAACTACCGGTTCAGAGTAGTCAGTCTGACCCTGAATAGCAGGCAAGGATGGGGCAGACAGAAAGGCCCTGGCCACCCGGAGGTCTGGTCTTGGCTCCGGCTCTAGGAAATCTTTTCACCTTTTGAACTCAGGTTTTCCCCCACCTTCAGGGTAAGAGAAAGGGAAGGGAGGTGGGCTGGGTGAGCTAGCTAGCGGGTCCCTCTCATGTTCGGGTTACGGAGTGGTGATGAACGGAGAAGTGTGCGAAGACTGTACAATCAGGTCTGGGTGCAGGAGGGCGTCTCCGCTGGTGGAGGCAGGAAGGCGGTGTGTCCGTGCAGGCTTGTGAGTACGCAGGGCTGCAGACGGGACAGGAAACTTGAGAGGCTCCGCCGAGTGCGGACTTGGGGGCGAGGAGTCGGGGGCGAGCCCAGAGGCCGGGCTGCGCCGGGAGGCTGCGCGAGGAGGAGCAGCCACAGTGGCAAAGTCACTGGGAGGCCTAGCGCAACGATCTCCGGGCTCGGGGCCAAAGCGGGGCCCCAGCCGGGCCCGAGGAGGCGCGGGCGCGGGCCGTGGCCCAGGCGGGCTGGAGGGAGTGAGGGAGGCGAGGCCGGGCCCGCCCTCCTCGCCGCCCCGGCCCTCGCCGCCCAGGCCCGCGCAGGCTCCGCCCACAACACGAGTCACGTGTGCGCCACGCACCCTCCCTCAGCCTGGGCTAGGGGCGCGCGGGCGGGCTGGCAGGCTGCAGGGTCCCCAGGGAGGAGGCTCCGGGGGCGGACTGGGGACTGGGCCTGCCGCCCGGACCCGGCTAGAGCCGGCGGACGCCGCAAGGGGAAGGGCTGATGGCCTGGGGCGGAGCCTGTCGCTAAGGGCGGGGCCTGTTGCTGAGGCTGGCGCAGGAAACGGGGCGAGGGGGCCGGTCCTACCGGCTGCCAGTCGGAGACTTGTTTACTCCTGGCGGGGGAGCTTTAACCCGAAGGGCGGGAGAGCGGAAGGGAAAACGCGGAGCTGGATTTGTGAGCAGCCGGAGCGGGATCTGCGAGCCGCCAGAGCGGGAGTGGGGCGGAGGAGGGGCGGACGGCGGGGCCGACAGCGGCGAAGGTGCCAAGGCTGCAGCGTTCCTGGAAGGATCTAGCCAAAGACGCCCAGCACAGCTTTATTTTTGTTGTCGGTTCGGGGAGGGTGTGTTTTTCTAATTTCCTAGCCTAGGTAGTTCTCCTCCTCTCCCCGCCGCCCGTTCCCCCCCTCCCCCCACACACGCACACTCACATCCACACTCACTCACTCGCCTGCAGTCCTTTCGGCCCTGAAATTCCTTAAACCTAGACTGGGCTCCCCTCCCTGGAGGAAAGGCTGTGCGGACGTGCTCCTAGGGATCGCTGCCTTAAGAGGTGGATGCCTGCGTGCGTTTTGTCCCGGAGCCGGTCTCTGCCACTTCTCAGTCCAGGAAATGATTCAGTTGCAGGATCGTCATGTATTTTGTGTGTCTGCGTGGGGCCACAGTTACACAAATAAGTTAATTTCGGCTTATAAGCTAGGCATTGCCGCCTCTTGAACTTCATTTTTGCAATTTGTACGGTAGATGAAAAAAGCCTTTGGTAAAACGTAAAGTGCTCTGTAATTGTATCCATATAAAATTAAGAGGACGGAGGGCACCGTTTCAATGCTTTCCTCAACTAAGTCAGTTTTCCATTATCTGAAAGATCACCTGGTACCATACAGAGACACTGTAACATATCGTTTAATATTGTAACTAGTAACTGCCATGTAACCATTTTATACTTGAGGAACTGAGGCTCAGAAAGAAGTGGCAAGTCAAAAATCACCCAACTGATAAACGAGCAGAGGAGCATGAGTCCTTTGACTCCCAAATGCTGTCTTCCCCTCTCTCCCTCCCGTTTCTGTAGTGGAGACATGTAACGTCTCTCTCCTTCATTTATTCCTGTGGAGACATCAGTCCTCTACTGCTTGTGGTTTGATTTAGTCTCGAAAGCCTAGTAAACCATCCCTCTGGCAGCAGTAGTCCGAAGTGGGGCATTTTAACTAAGCAGAATCAATTAGAGGCTCTCCCTGGAATGAATATGTGAATACTGAGTTTTGTTTTCTGCTAGTGTTGCCGAATGGGGATGTCATAGTTGGTGGCTGCCAGCAACAGGATTCCCAAGTGTATGAAGGAAGCTGTTTTTATTTGGGGTGGGGGGCTATTTTGAAATAGGAAAGAAAGGGACTGCTAAGGAGGGGCAAGCAGAAAGAAGAGATTTAGAGTACACACCCTGACAATTCTGTTTAAACCTGAGGTCTGGCTGTGCCTGTGGCCAGTCCAAACTCCTGGATTTCCCAGTTCAGTGAGCCAACAAATTCTCTCTCTCTCTCTTTTTTTTTTTTTTGCTTAAGTTAGCATGAATTGAGTTCCTGTCACTTGCCTCCAAAGAGAGGCTTGACTAATAAGTTTGGCACAATATTATTTCTTTATCCTTCAGAAAATAATGGAAGTTGGGTGCTGGCCACAACTATCACTTCTTCAGCATTCTAGTTCCCATGAGTCATACCAAATGTGAGTCCCATGGATATGGGTAAACAGAAGAAAATAGAATTCTTCAATATTATTGTATGGTGAACAGGTTACCAGCCAACAAACTTGAATTCAGAGTTGGGTAGATAACATTTAACCTTGGGCTAGTGTGACAGCCTGAATTATGGAGAGGATAAGACTGAGGGTTTTTTTTTTAATATCTATATATTTATTTGGCAGCATCAGGTTTTAGTTCTAGTACTTGGGGTCATCAGTCTTCCTTGCAGCAGGCTGGTTTTTTCAGTTGTGGGTTCCACGTGGGGTATCTTTTAGTTATGGCATTCGAACTCTTAGCTGCGACATGTGGGATCTAGTTCCCTGATCAGGTATCGAACCTGGGCTCCCCGCATTGGGAGCACGGAGTCTTAGCCACTGGACTACCAGGGAAGTCCCAAGATTGAGATTTTTGAGATGAGATTATTAGAAAGATTTTAGTGAAATGGTAAAGAAAGCGAGTGGGCCCGATAACAACTACAGTATTAGTGGGTTCAAGCTGAAATGTTGGAAGGGTAGTGGTCAGTTTTTGAGGAGCAACATAAAAGCTGGTCAGTGGTCCAAGGACAGCAGGGAAGAATCCTCCTTTCCATCCTTTGTCAGCTGCTCTCAGGGTCTGGGGATAAAACTGTGGCGGCTTCAGAGAGCCTGGAACTGATCTGATACTAGTACTGCTGTCATGAGATGAAGAAAAGAGAAACATTAAAATTTCAATGTATACAGTACCAATCCCTTGCCACTCCCTAATTTCAAGGGAGAGGATTCTTGGCTGGCTCAGTCAGCTGCCAAATCTCTGACAAAGTTAAGAGACCAAACTCAGGAGCAGCCTCTTTCTTCACTTGAGGAAGGAGAAGAAAGAGAAGAGGGGTAATAAGGAGACAAGAGAACAAGGGGAGGACAGCAGAAGACAGAAGGAGGAGAAATTGGGGACAGAAGCTTGAAAAGAGGATTTTTGGAAGTTTCAGTGTGTATGGTGAGATGAAATTCCTCCTTGGTTTCCTCCTAAAGAAAATGTCAGCAAAGACTTGCATTATTTTTAAGGCTTTTTTGAACTGAATTGGTTTTTCTCCTGGCTGTGTCACCCAGGTTTCATAAGACTGTCCTCCACATTTCATCACCTCTCTGGCTCACTGAGAGTAATATCGCGTCTCACCTCTTGCACCTTTCCCAGTAGCAAATCAAAGTGACAGTGAGAGCTATCATTTATCAAGTGGTGGGTTAGCATGTTGGCCATGAAGCCAACGGATACTAAAGTACATCATAGTAATGATTTCCCAGTCATTTTTGGCTCTTAGTACTCATGTCAAAGAAGCTTAGTAGATTATCAGCTAGTGAATTTCCAAACTTCTCTTTGGGCAGTTAGTTTGGATTAGGAGATCAGCCATGAAGAAGGAAGAAGAGAAATATCAGAGGGATGGCACTAGCTGGTTCAGAATCCAGTGGTTAAGAATCCAGGGGACATAGTTTTGATCCCTGCTCTGGAAAAGTTCCACATGCAGTGAGGCAAGTACACTCGAGCATCACAACTGTTAAGCCTGTGCTCTAGGGCCCATGCACCACAATTACTGAGACCACGTGCTGCAGCTACTGAAATATATGCATCCCGGAGTCCGTGCTGCACAAGAGAGGCTACTGCAATGAGAAGTCAGCACAACACAACTAGGGGGAAGCCCCAGTTCGCCGCAGCTACAGAAAAGTCCACACACAGCAAAAAAGACCCAGGGCAGCCAAAACTTTAATTAATTAATTAGTTAAAAAAATAAAACAAAAACCCTAGGATGGTCTGGGAGTGGATAGAAGTCTGGTTCCTTTATATGGCAGATCTTCACGCCCACGTTTGGATGCTAAATGGCTAAAAACCTAGGTGCTAGCCATTTCTCTTGCCTTTGGGAATCACTTCAGGCTTGTTAGGGGTGATCTGAGAGGCAATCAATTACACTGTCAGATGGAGAAGGTTGAGATTTGGTGGTTCAACAATTTATAAATGAGAAGATTGTGAATGCCTATGTTGAAAACAAGTATTGGCAAACTGAAGTGCTCCCAGGTCTATAATGCAAAAGAGTAATTGAACAGGATTTTGTTAACTCACAGGATTTCTACTCTAATATATTAGGATTATTAAGGCAGGATGTGGCCTAAAGCTAGAGGAATTGTAGGTTAAGAGAATCACTATGGTGATTACATGCATATATTATCAAGGTAAGATTATGGGTCTCACAGGCAAGTATTGGCTTGACTTTCTTCAGAAAACCAAAGATCAGGAAGGTTCACTCCTTTCATTTAAATTAGTTTAGGCAGGTCTATGGAAAGAGGTCTATGATGATAATTGGACCATAAAAAAGGCTGATGTTTTCAATTTATGGCTTTGGAGAAGACTCTTGAGAGGCCCTTGGACAGCAAGGAGATCAAACCAGTCAGTCCTAAAGGAAATCAATCCTGAAAGGACTGATGCTGAAGCTGAAGGTCCAATACTTCGGCCACCTGATGCAAAGAACTGACTCATTGGAAGAGCCCTTGATGCTGGGAAAGATTGATGGCAGGAGGAGAAGGGGACCTTAGAGGATGAGATGGTTGGATAGCATCACCAACTCAATGGACATGAATATGAGAAAACTCCCGGAGATAGCAGAGGACAGGGGAGCCTGACGTGCTACAGTCCATGGGGTTGGAAAGAGTCAGACGCAACTGAGTGACAATAACAACAGCATGGCAAGAGTAGAAACTTTCTGCCCATCAATGATTTCAACTTGGAAAAATTAAATTTGGAGGAGAGTCTAAGTGTCAGATCTTGCAATCTATGCTGAAAACAAGAGGGAATTCAATAGTGTATATCAATCTCCTTTAGCCTCTAAAGATTTAGAAACTGGTCTTATGAAGTTGAACATCCCACCAGGTCGTGATAGAGGCCAACCTGTGATGGATGTACAAAACTGTGCTGACTGCAAATACAGTAAAATGTCTGGTACAAATAAGGAACAATGTCTGCTATTTAATTCAAAAGAGCCAGAAATTGTCATCCAATGACTGGCAGCCTTTAAATTGCTTGTTAAAACTGGCTTTTACAGTTGGGGTTTTGTCTAATTGGTATATGGATTTATGGACTGAAACAAACAAAACTTTTCTTATTTTCATTTTTGTTTGTTAAGAAGTCATTCAGTTCATCACCCCCAGTCCTGGGCAATGGTTAGTTAGCACATCACTGGTGTGACCTTGTTTAGGTTGTTAGCCTGACCCAGTGCTCTGTGGTGCTGTCATCCCATGGCGTGTATGTTGGGTTCAGATCTTCCTGTGCCCTTTGAGTGTCACTTGTCCAAAACTGTGGTATTCCCAGATGATCATTCTGCCTTGGAGGAGTTAGCCAGGCTCTGAGTCATTTAATTAATTTATTTAGCTGAGCTCAGTCTCAGTGGCAGCAGTCGAACTCTCAGTCTCGTCATGTAGGATCTAGGTCCCTGCTGCTGCTGCTAAGTCGCTTCAGTCGTGTCCAACTCTGTGCGACCCTATAGACGGCAGCCCACCAGGCTCCCCCATCCCTGAGATTCTCCAGGCAAGAACACTGCAGTGGGTTGCCATTTCCTTCTCCAGTGCAGGAAAGTGAAAAGTGAAAGTGAAGTCGCTCAGTCATGTCCGACTCGCAGCGACCCCATGGACTGCAGCCCACCAGGCTTCTCTGTCCATGGGCTTTTCCAGGCAAGAGCACTGGAGTGGGGTGCCATTGCCTTCTCTATGACTGAGGATCAAACCTGGGTTCATTGGGAGTTCAGAGTCTTAGCCACTGAACCACCAGGGAAATCCCTGAGCCTTTCTTAACCCTATGGGTAGTCTGGGTTGCGGCAGACACACCTGTCTTGGGCAGGAGTTTGGTCTCACAGAAGAATAAGGAAGAGAGGCAGAATACTTATGTGGGGCTAGTGAAGATAATGGTTGGTATTTGAGGGGACTTCCCTGGTGGTCTGGGGGTTAAGACTCCAGGCATGCACTGCAGGGGACACAGGTTGGGTCTCTGGTCAGGGACCGAAGACCTCCCTTGCCGCCTGGCACAGAAAAAGCTAACAAACGAAAGGCTTCAGAGCAACATGGGGCAAAAAAGTAACAACTGGTTTTTGTTTTGTTTTGGTTTTAACTGCATCTGGCAGCTTGTAGAATCTTAGTTCTGCCACCAGGGATTGAACCCAGGCCCCCTGCTGTGGAAGCTCGGAGTCCTAACTCTTGGACCAGGGAATTTCCGAAAAGTAATTATCATTGATTGGAACCTAAGAAACTAAAATAAAGAGTGCCCTGGGTGTGCATTCACAGTACACAATTTTCTGGCACTTCTTGGCTTCTTACTTTTTGTTGGGCCTTTGTTTGATCTCTCTTTTCTCCCAATCTGTTTTTCTACTCATGTTTGTTATTGAGGGTGTGAGATAACTTCACCCCTAACCCCACTGGGGTGGGACCCAGTCCTCTTTTTCTCTTTCGGAGTCTAAGTTTTCCTGTCCTTTCCCACCTGATTTAATGTTGCTCGTCTCTTAAACAGCTCTGTGTTGTCTCATGGAGTGAGAAAGCTGGCTGCTTCTGCCCACTTTAAGGACTTTTTATGAGAGACTCTTTCTCTCTCTCTCTTTTTTTTTTTTACAAAGGTTACACTGTGCAAGCCAAGTGGAGGAGGGCTCCCAGTGAGACTGAGAGTGGTTCCAGTAGTATTAATGTTGGTTGAGTTGACTGAACAGCTTTTTTCACCACGTGGTATTTTCCTGTACTTGGTCTGCTTCAGAGGGAGAGCCATGCCTAGATAATCTTAAGCCTGTGCAGAATTTTTTTGCTTGGCCTCTCATTCCTCTGGTCTCAGTTACTTAGCATCTCCCTTGGGGCACAGTGGAGAATGAAGCCGGAGTTGGTCCACCCCCAAATCGGTACTGTTCTGGATTTTATCTTCCTGCCCGCAACAGTGAGATAAACAGACTTTTAATCCTCATTTTTTATGTACTCACTAGAAAGCAGACAGGGTTGTTCCAGAGTAGATTTCCTGTGTCATAGAAATCACAGAAGCATAAAAGGGAAAACCAGATGTGCACAGAGAGCCTGCCTGGGCTCACACATTCTTTCATACCCAGTCACAGGGCTTTCTGGTCTGTGTTCCTAAAGCCAGCTCATTTCTTCCCCACTTTGAATATGTACTCCTGCTCATATTCCTAGTTTCAGAGCTGGGAAGAGATAAGCAGGGATCTGGGTGTTTATGGACTGGGGTGTGTCTGTGGGTAGCTTCACACACGTGGGGGCTTGTTTGCTCAAAAATATGGCTGTGCAGGGGTTTCCCAGGTGGCTCACTGGTGAAGAACACATCTGTTAATGTAGGAAACGTCCATGGGGTCACAAAGAGTTGGACACGCCTCAGCTACTAAACAACAACCTGGCTGTGTAGATCTAAGCAGCTACTCCAGGTGTATCCTTAAACTTTGAACAGCCTACTTGCAACCTATCAATCCTTTCTGTTCAATGAAATACAAAGCCCAGCTTCTCCAGGATAGCTTTACAAATTGGGTAGAGAGAAGATGCCAATTGCCACAGGCCTACCTACAAATGACTTTCTCTTTAGAGTTCCTAAGTCTTAATACATTTTAACCTGGAAAGCTTAAAATAGGAGTTTTGTCACTAGGAAACATTGTGACATTTTCTCAATCAAAAGAAAAGCATCAAGTCTGCTACAGTTGCAAAACTGGCATTATTATCCTTTTCATTTGAAACTCATAGCTAGTTTGAGGTAGAGGTATAGAAGCTGAGTTTCAAACTGGGTAGCATAGAGGTAACAGAAGTCCCTGGTCTAAGTGGGTGAGAAGCAGGGTGGCAGAGCAGTTGAGCAGCTGGTATCCTGATGGTATATAGCTGGTATTCCCAAGAGACTTGGTTCAGTTCAGTTGTTCAGTCGTGTCCGACTCTTTGCAACCCCATGGACTGCAGCATACCAGGCCTCCCTGTCCATCACCAACTCCTGGAGTTGACTCAAACTTAAGTCCATTGAGTAGGTGATGCCATCCAGCTATCTCATCTCTGTTGTCCCCTTCTCCTCCTGTCCTCAGTCTTTCCCAGCATCAGGGTCTTTTCAAATGAGTCAGATTAAAGTAGTGGATACCTGTTCTTGATTCATGATTCTTTCTTTCTTTTTTTAAACAAATCATTTATTTATTTATCTTAGTTTTGGTTGTGCTGGGTCTTCGTTGCTGTGCTTGGACTTTTTAGTTGTGGTGAGCCGGGGCTACTCTCTAGTTGCTGAGCGTGGGATTCTCATTGTGGTGAGTGCTCTTGTTGCAAAGCACAGGCTCTAGGGTGCACAGCTTCAGTAGTTTTGGCACAAGGTCTCATTAGTTGTGACTCTTAGGCCCTGGAGCATGCAGACTTCAGTGATTGCAGCATGCAGGCCCAGTAGTTGCAGCTTGAGAGCTTTAGAGCACAGGCTCAGTAGTTGTGACTCGTAGGCTTAACTGCTCCTATGTATGCAGAACTTCTCGGGTCAGGGATCAAACCTATGTCCCCGGCACTGGCAGACGGATTCTTTACCACTGTGCCACCAGGGAAGTCCTGTGATTATTTCCTGAATGCCTATAATATGATAGACACTGTTCTAGAAGCTGAGGATACATAAACAAAACGACAGTCTCTACTATCCTTGAACTTACAGTCGATGAATGGAGACAGCCTGTCGGGTGGTGATAAGTGCTAAGGGGGAAAATAAAGCTAGGCCAAGGGATGGTTGGGTGGTGCTACTGTAGATAGGTGAGGGAGGGAATGTCTTTCCCATTAGAGTGCTTATGAGACAAGTGACAGCGCAGCCCATGTGGATACCTGGAGGAAGATCTGTCCAGCCCAAAGGAACAGCTTTGAAAAGGCTGAGTTGGAAGTCGGTCTAATGAAAGGCAAGGGGGCTAGTGTGGCTGGCATTGGGAGAGCCAGGGAAGCGTGGTAGGTTTTGGGGCCAGAGAGTTGACTGGAGACCTTGTAGTGAGGGAAGTGGGAAGCAGTTGAAGGATCTGAGCAGAGTAGTAATATGATCTGACTTCGGTTTTAAAAGGATCACTTTGGTTGCTGTGGTGTTGAGTAGAGTGTAGAGAGGCAACCAAAAAAGCAAGGAGAGGACTTCCCTGGTGGTCCAGTGGTTGGGAATCTGCCTGCCAATGTGAATAGGAGTCTATTTGGGAAATCCAGCTCAGGGAGAGGGTGGTCCAGCTAGGGAAAGAGGGCTGGAAATGGAGAAATGTAATTGATTCTGGATACATTTCAGCGATTTTCTGGTGGGTTTGATGTGGAGTATAAGAAAATAAAAGGAGTTAAGGATTAAAGAAAGGACTCCAAGGTTTTGCTTGTCTCTTTGTTTCCTGAGCAACTAGAAGGATGGAATTGCCACTTGGAATGGGGAGAAGCCAATTGGGAGTGAAATTAGAAGTCTGACTTTGGACATGGACCTTTGAGATACTATCTGACATCCAAGTGGAAGTGTCAAGTAGATCACTGGTATTCAAGAAGCCAGTTAAGTATCAAATGTGGCTCTGGTGGAACCCCAAAACTGAGTTCATTCCATAGGCTGCATTCTGTTCCAAATATTAATAAATGGTTAGAAAGTCTTCACCAGTCCTGACATCTGGGTCTCTGAGGCATGCTTCCCACTAGTAATTGCCTGGACTATGGATGGAAAAGCTCTAGTCACTCCCCAAAGTTCAACAGACAACTCAATATTTACCAGTGTTTATCAGGTGCCCACCTCATGCCAGGTACTCTGCCAAATGCTGGGTGTTGCATGGAGACAAGACACACTCCTTGTCTGCATAGAATGTTCAGTACTTTAAAATATATATTTTAATTTATTTGGCTGTGCTGGGTCTTAGTTACGGTACATGGAACCTTCAATCTTTGTTGCAGCATGCAAACTCTTAGTCGTGGCATGTGGGATCTAGTTCCCTGACCAGAGATCAAACTCAGGCTCCCTGCCTTGGGAACACGGAGTCTTAGCCACTGCCAGAGAAGTCCCTAGAATGTTCTGACTTGTGGGAGATTAGGACAAGGGAATGGAGATTAGGACAAGGGAATGGAGATTGCGGAATGATGCAGTGTTGACGGTAAGGTGGGGTGAGTAGTGCTACTGGAGTTAAAGAACAGGCATGTAATTCAGCCTTGGGGAGGCCAGAGAAAGTGCTGTCTAAGCTGACTCCTAAAGAATGGGCAGGAATAGTAAGATAAAGAGATGAGAGAGACAGATGGAGAGTATTCGAGGCGGAGAAAACAGCTTGGGTCAAGCAACGAGAAAGTCTGTTCAGGCAAAGGACAGAAGTTCAGTTTAGTATATGTAGAGTGCAGAGCAAAGGGGGTGGAGGCAGAGAGAGGCAACTAGTGGCTGGAGAACTAATTAAGAGCCCCACCAGGAAGGATCTTAATGAGCAATGCTGGGACTTTATTATAAAAGCTACAGGAAGCCTTTGAGGAGTCTGGAGCAGAGGAAAGAGGCTGGTGTAAAAGCATGGACTGGAGGGAGGCAAGCCTGGAAACAGTCATCAGGTGATGGGAGACAGTGGCAATTTCAGATTCACCCTGAAAATCTCCTATGAATGTGTCCACATAATATGAGAAATAAGAGACAAGTCCTGAGTCTGCTTTGCTGAACCTCAGCTTAATGAGTGGTAAAGAGTCCACTTGTCAATACAAGAGACTTGGGTTTGATCCCTGGGACAGAAAGATCCCCTGGAGGAGGAAATGGCAACACATCCAGTATTCTTGACTGGGAAATCCCATGGACAGAGGAACCTGGATGGCTACAGTCCATGGGGTCACAAAGAGTAGGACATGACTGAGCACAAGCACAGTTCTAACAGCGCTGAGAAGCTCATGACTTTGGAGGGGAGGAGGAACCAGATGACTACTTTTTTTTTTTTTTTTTTTGGTGTTTGCTTGTTGTATTTGTTTAGCTTTGACTGCACTGGGTCTTTGTTGCTGTGAGTGGCTTTTCTCTAGTTGTGGTGAGTGGGACTCTTCTCCAGTTGCGGTGCTTGGGCTTCTCACTGTGGTGGCTTCTGATGTACAGTGCAGGCCCTAGCCCAGAGTTCAGTAGTTGTGGTGCTTGGGCTTAGTTGCCCCAAGGCATGTGGAAACGTCCCGGACCAGGTTCAAGGAATCAAACCATGTCCCCTGTATTGGCAGGTGGGTTCTGAACCACTGGACCACCAGGGAAGTCTCCGGGTCCCTACAGTTTAATAGGGGGTCAGGCTGTGGGAGAAAGCAAGGCGAAGGGCAGTTCTTGGATGGAACAGCCTCCAGGGAGGGTAAGCTCTACTTTGGGGGTACCGCTGGTGGTTGGGATTAGGGGAGGGAGCCAAGATTGGAAACCAACCAGTTATAATCTTTCTAAGCACATCCTGCTTTGTGTCTGGTGTCCTATGGGGTGTGTTCAGGACTGGGCCAGGAGACCGAGTGCTGGGTGTTTGGGAATGGATGTTTGTGAGGGAAAGTTCAGAGTCTGTATTAATGTGCAAAACTCTGGAATGCATACTGACAAGTACATACCTACAGTCAAAGGGGATATTCATTCAATACATGCAGTAAGAGAGCACAAGCCTTGGATGGCCTGTCTCAAACAGAACAAGCTCTGGGTTCTGTGCAAATTTAGAGACCGGTGGCTCATACTGCACACAGCAGGCACTGACACAGCTGTCAAATAAATGATTGTTTCCGTTTTATTAAAGTTCAATCATTTTCAGAAATATATACATTGGGTTACAAGTTTGAACTGGAGGTTTTAAGAAAAATAAACTCACAGCCAGGCACCAACATCCCTTTATAAAGGGTAGCTGTTTAAAAAGACTGGAACAGAATTTACCTGGAGTCCTATCTGGTGTCAGAAGTGTTCACTATTTCAGTTCATTCAACAAACACTGGCAGAACACCGCAGCCAGGTAGCACTTGGTGTTGCTGGACTCAGTTTCCTCACTACCTTGGTCTGGGTGCTGCAATTAAAGCTTAATTATATGCTATCTTGTATTGTTCCTTAATTATTGCGAGTGCATTCATTTACTTCCAACTAGGCTAGATGTCCCTTGGGGGCAGGGACTATTTTATAAATGTCAGGATGGGTGAGGGACTTGGCAGAGAGGTGAATCTGCAGAAGTCAATAAGCACCTATGGTCTGAAGAGGAAGGGAAACAGAACCGAAAGCTATTCATGAACTGTGTGTGTTGCTAAGTCGCTTCGTGTCCAACTCTGTGTGACCCTATGAACTGTAGCCCGCCAGGCTCCTCTATCCAAGAATACTGGAGTTGGTTGCCATGCCCTCCTCCAGGGGATCTTCCAGACCCAGGAATTGAACCTGAGTCTCCTACATTAATAGGCTGGTTCTTTACCACAGGTGCCACCTGGGAAGTAGATTCGTGAACTGTAGTAATACATAATACATCACAAAATACCTTAATAATAAGGGTGTACACATTGGTTGTTAATGAAGTAGAATATTCCTTTAATAATAAAAAGTAAAATTCAAATCTGCATTTCCCCATGAAGGGGAGGTTTTGCATATTCATATCATCGCTGTGATCCCCCAAATGCTTTGCTTTCTGTTCTTCTTTTGAATGCAAAAGAAGAATGTTCCTTGATAAGATAGGAAAAGGGGGAACCAGTCTTTGGTGAATTGTCTGATGGCCGAATTAGCCTATAGCAGGATTTTTCAACAGTGTCACTATTGACAATTCAGACCAGGTAATTCTTTGTGGTGTGGGGCCATCCTGTGCCTTGCAGGACATTTAGCAGTACCATTACCTTATACGTGTTTAGATGCTGGGAGCACCACTACTCCCAGTTGTCACAATCAAAAATACTTCCAGACATTGCCAAAATATCTCTTGGGGGCAAAAGTCACCCCTAGTTGAGCACTGATATCCTTTAGGGACTTTTGAGTTTTTTAAAGGAAAGTTTTCTTATGTTAACAAATGGACCATGAAGGAAGGGAAAGAATATTTAGTGTTTCTTTGGTGTGAGCTAGGCACTGTACCCATGTTTTTTATTTCATCTTACAGGTAAAGAAACTGAGGTTCAGATAGAGAAAAGAACCTGCTGAAAAGCATAAAACTAGTTCGACAGTAAAATCAGGATTGCAAACCAGGCTTGTCTGATTGCAAAGCCTCTAGTCCTTTCCTGCACACTCCCCACCGTCTCATTGCAAGAAAAACAGTAAACTTCAAATTGAAGGTGAACTGACTGCAAACTCAACAAGTCAGTCCAAAAATATTTAAAAACTTTTTGGGGGAGGGGATTGATGTCTTCTATCCTTTAAGTTTATTTGAATATGAATCTATATGCCCACGCATTACAGGCACTAGGGCCCTTCACTACCATTGTGGCTCTTGGTCTTATCTCTGAAAAACACAGAGCAACACAATGGAACAGCTTCAATTCTCCTCGTTACAAATTACACAAAAGCCAGAGCCTAACGGTGCCAAAAGCAACTGGTATTGTTTACATAAGGGCTGAAAGCTAATAGTTAACTTTCTCTCCTGTTAATTCCAGAAACAGTAAATAACGCTTCACTTTACAACTACAAATGAGTGAGCTCGAGTAAAATGTCATAAAATGGAGAAGAAAACATTAAAGCAAAGGAAGATGGAAAGGTTGGCTGCAATCTTCACTCCCCCCAGCCTTTCGTTCTCGCTCGGCGGGCCGGGGCTGCGAGGCCTGGGTCTCCATTGCCCCCGCCCAGCGTCCGTCGGTGGCGCCCGCAGCCTGATGGCGGCCTTTCCCGCCCTGGGGCAAGCTCGGCCTGTCTCGTTGAAGCCGGTCCCAGAGCCCTAGTCGTTCCGGCGCCCCGCGCGTTCCTGCCCGCTCCGCCGAGCGGCCAGGCGGGCGAGTGCCGGGCTCCGGGACGCGCGGCGCGACACACCCTCCACTTCGGGGGCTGGCCCCCACCCTCCCTGTCCACTTCTGCCCTTCTGTCCACCCCCCTACTTCCTTCTGCGCGCCTTCACCCTGCCTCTCCTCGCCGGCAGCCCCGGGCGCAGGCACTGTGGGCTTGTGGGGGCCTGGACGAGGAGTTTGTCATGTGCAAACAATTTCCAAGGCGGCGTTTTCTTCCGTGCCTGGGAGTTCGGGGCTCAGCGCCTTCACTTTAGGACGGACTCAGAAATCTAAAGACGCCCACCTGCCAGGGGACGAGGGGGTTCCGTTGCCTCTTGGTTTCAGATGGCCTTAGCCAATGCCCGGTGACTTTGGAGAGCTTCCTGCAGGCGAGAGTTCTCCAGCCAAGTGCAGGGGTTCCCTGCAGGCCACCGATCCGTTCTTTACACCCTATATGGTGCACTTTGCCTGCAAGTGAGTGATCAACAGGTATCCAAGGCCTTTTTGACATCCTCCTAAGGTTTTGTGTAAACAGAGATTTCGGGTCTCAGGGCCTGTCTCTTATACACATCTCGAGAGGCGCGCGGGCGGCGGGCGCGCACGGCGCCGGGGGCGGGGTGCGCGCGCGGGGAGGGCCGCTAGGGGGTGTGTCTCCAGCCTGGCCCCGGCGCTCGCAGGCTGGCGCGCGCCTCCGCTCCCTTCCCGGGCTGGGAATCCGGGCCGGGTTGTGGCCGCGGCCGCGTACGTGAGCGCAGTGTCCCGGAGAGGGAGGGCAGGCCGGCCAGGTGGGCGCGAACGGAGCCTCGGCGGGCGGGCGGCCGCAGCAGAGCGGAGCGGGGCGGTGGGCCGCGCCGGGCGGGCGGGGGCCGCGGCAGCCGCAGCCGCGAACCGAGCCGAGCTGTCCGAGGGGGAGCTGCCCGGCCCGCGCGGCCACTCGTGGCGGGGCGAGGTGAGCTGCGCGAGGACCTCGCGGCGCTGCAGCCCGGGGACTGGGGGCGGCCCGGGAACTTCCCACGCTCTGCACGCCCGTGGGGGCCGGGCCGGAGGGCCGGGAGGCGGGCGCCGCCGGGGTAGCGGCCGGTCGGGGCACGGGGGCGCTGCGGCAGTGGCCGCGCCGGCCGGGAGGGGGGTGGCTGCGCGCCCTCTCTCCCATGAGCTGCCTTGTTTATCACGCTCGCTGAGGAATCCCCTCCCCAACTTTGAGCGCCGGTCCGGAGTCGCCTCTCCGCCGGAGGGTGACCTGCCCCCTCCCTGACCCTTTCCGGCTGGGCGGTCGGCCCAGTCGTTCCGGCGCCCCGCGCGTTCCTGCCCGCTCCGCCGAGCGGCCAGGCGGGCGAGTGCCGGGCTCCGGGACGCGCGGCGCGACACACCCTCCACTTCGGGGGCTGGCCCCCACCCTCCCTGTCCACTTCTGCCCTTCTGTCCACCCCCCTACTTCCTTCTGCGCGCCTTCACCCTGCCTCTCCTCGCCGGCAGCCCCGGGCGCAGGCACTGTGGGCTTGTGGGGGCCTGGACGAGGAGTTTGTCATGTGCAAACAATTTCCAAGGCGGCGTTTTCTTCCGTGCCTGGGAGTTCGGGGCTCAGCGCCTTCACTTTAGGACGGACTCAGAAATCTAAAGACGCCCACCTGCCAGGGGACGAGGGGGTTCCGTTGCCTCTTGGTTTCAGATGGCCTTAGCCAATGCCCGGTGACTTTGGAGAGCTTCCTGCAGGCGAGAGTTCTCCAGCCAAGTGCAGGGGTTCCCTGCAGGCCACCGATCCGTTCTTTACACCCTATATGGTGCACTTTGCCTGCAAGTGAGTGATCAACAGGTATCCAAGGCCTTTTTGACATCCTCCTAAGGTTTTGTGTAAACAGAGATTTCGGGTCTCAGGGCCTGTCTCTTATACACATCTCGAGAGGCGCGCGGGCGGCGGGCGCGCACGGCGCCGGGGGCGGGGTGCGCGCGCGGGGAGGGCCGCTAGGGGGTGTGTCTCCAGCCTGGCCCCGGCGCTCGCAGGCTGGCGCGCGCCTCCGCTCCCTTCCCGGGCTGGGAATCCGGGCCGGGTTGTGGCCGCGGCCGCGTACGTGAGCGCAGTGTCCCGGAGAGGGAGGGCAGGCCGGCCAGGTGGGCGCGAACGGAGCCTCGGCGGGCGGGCGGCCGCAGCAGAGCGGAGCGGGGCGGTGGGCCGCGCCGGGCGGGCGGGGGCCGCGGCAGCCGCAGCCGCGAACCGAGCCGAGCTGTCCGAGGGGGAGCTGCCCGGCCCGCGCGGCCACTCGTGGCGGGGCGAGGTGAGCTGCGCGAGGACCTCGCGGCGCTGCAGCCCGGGGACTGGGGGCGGCCCGGGAACTTCCCACGCTCTGCACGCCCGTGGGGGCCGGGCCGGAGGGCCGGGAGGCGGGCGCCGCCGGGGTAGCGGCCGGTCGGGGCACGGGGGCGCTGCGGCAGTGGCCGCGCCGGCCGGGAGGGGGGTGGCTGCGCGCCCTCTCTCCCATGAGCTGCCTTGTTTATCACGCTCGCTGAGGAATCCCCTCCCCAACTTTGAGCGCCGGTCCGGAGTCGCCTCTCCGCCGGAGGGTGACCTGCCCCCTCCCTGACCCTTTCCGGCTGGGCGGTCGGCCCAGTCGTTCCGGCGCCCCGCGCGTTCCTGCCCGCTCCGCCGAGCGGCCAGGCGGGCGAGTGCCGGGCTCCGGGACGCGCGGCGCGACACACCCTCCACTTCGGGGGCTGGCCCCCACCCTCCCTGTCCACTTCTGCCCTTCTGTCCACCCCCCTACTTCCTTCTGCGCGCCTTCACCCTGCCTCTCCTCGCCGGCAGCCCCGGGCGCAGGCACTGTGGGCTTGTGGGGGCCTGGACGAGGAGTTTGTCATGTGCAAACAATTTCCAAGGCGGCGTTTTCTTCCGTGCCTGGGAGTTCGGGGCTCAGCGCCTTCACTTTAGGACGGACTCAGAAATCTAAAGACGCCCACCTGCCAGGGGACGAGGGGGTTCCGTTGCCTCTTGGTTTCAGATGGCCTTAGCCAATGCCCGGTGACTTTGGAGAGCTTCCTGCAGGCGAGAGTTCTCCAGCCAAGTGCAGGGGTTCCCTGCAGGCCACCGATCCGTTCTTTACACCCTATATGGTGCACTTTGCCTGCAAGTGAGTGATCAACAGGTATCCAAGGCCTTTTTGACATCCTCCTAAGGTTTTGTGTAAACAGAGATTTCGGGTCTCAGGGCCTGTCTCTTATACACATCTCGAGAGGCGCGCGGGCGGCGGGCGCGCACGGCGCCGGGGGCGGGGTGCGCGCGCGGGGAGGGCCGCTAGGGGGTGTGTCTCCAGCCTGGCCCCGGCGCTCGCAGGCTGGCGCGCGCCTCCGCTCCCTTCCCGGGCTGGGAATCCGGGCCGGGTTGTGGCCGCGGCCGCGTACGTGAGCGCAGTGTCCCGGAGAGGGAGGGCAGGCCGGCCAGGTGGGCGCGAACGGAGCCTCGGCGGGCGGGCGGCCGCAGCAGAGCGGAGCGGGGCGGTGGGCCGCGCCGGGCGGGCGGGGGCCGCGGCAGCCGCAGCCGCGAACCGAGCCGAGCTGTCCGAGGGGGAGCTGCCCGGCCCGCGCGGCCACTCGTGGCGGGGCGAGGTGAGCTGCGCGAGGACCTCGCGGCGCTGCAGCCCGGGGACTGGGGGCGGCCCGGGAACTTCCCACGCTCTGCACGCCCGTGGGGGCCGGGCCGGAGGGCCGGGAGGCGGGCGCCGCCGGGGTAGCGGCCGGTCGGGGCACGGGGGCGCTGCGGCAGTGGCCGCGCCGGCCGGGAGGGGGGTGGCTGCGCGCCCTCTCTCCCATGAGCTGCCTTGTTTATCACGCTCGCTGAGGAATCCCCTCCCCAACTTTGAGCGCCGGTCCGGAGTCGCCTCTCCGCCGGAGGGTGACCTGCCCCCTCCCTGACCCTTTCCGGCTGGGCGGTCGGCCCAGTCGTTCCGGCGCCCCGCGCGTTCCTGCCCGCTCCGCCGAGCGGCCAGGCGGGCGAGTGCCGGGCTCCGGGACGCGCGGCGCGACACACCCTCCACTTCGGGGGCTGGCCCCCACCCTCCCTGTCCACTTCTGCCCTTCTGTCCACCCCCCTACTTCCTTCTGCGCGCCTTCACCCTGCCTCTCCTCGCCGGCAGCCCCGGGCGCAGGCACTGTGGGCTTGTGGGGGCCTGGACGAGGAGTTTGTCATGTGCAAACAATTTCCAAGGCGGCGTTTTCTTCCGTGCCTGGGAGTTCGGGGCTCAGCGCCTTCACTTTAGGACGGACTCAGAAATCTAAAGACGCCCACCTGCCAGGGGACGAGGGGGTTCCGTTGCCTCTTGGTTTCAGATGGCCTTAGCCAATGCCCGGTGACTTTGGAGAGCTTCCTGCAGGCGAGAGTTCTCCAGCCAAGTGCAGGGGTTCCCTGCAGGCCACCGATCCGTTCTTTACACCCTATATGGTGCACTTTGCCTGCAAGTGAGTGATCAACAGGTATCCAAGGCCTTTTTGACATCCTCCTAAGGTTTTGTGTAAACAGAGATTTCGGGTCTCAGGGCCTGTCTCTTATACACATCTCGAGAGGCGCGCGGGCGGCGGGCGCGCACGGCGCCGGGGGCGGGGTGCGCGCGCGGGGAGGGCCGCTAGGGGGTGTGTCTCCAGCCTGGCCCCGGCGCTCGCAGGCTGGCGCGCGCCTCCGCTCCCTTCCCGGGCCTGGAATCCGGGCCGGGTTGTGGCCGCGGCCGCGTACGTGAGCGCAGTGTCCCGGAGAGGGAGGGCAGGCCGGCCAGGTGGGCGCGAACGGAGCCTCGGCGGGCGGGCGGCCGCAGCAGAGCGGAGCGGGGCGGTGGGCCGCGCCGGGCGGGCGGGGGCCGCGGCAGCCGCAGCCGCGAACCGAGCCGAGCTGTCCGAGGGGGAGCTGCCCGGCCCGCGCGGCCACTCGTGGCGGGGCGAGGTGAGCTGCGCGAGGACCTCGCGGCGCTGCAGCCCGGGGACTGGGGGCGGCCCGGGAACTTCCCACGCTCTGCACGCCCGTGGGGGCCGGGCCGGAGGGCCGGGAGGCGGGCGCCGCCGGGGTAGCGGCCGGTCGGGGCACGGGGGCGCTGCGGCAGTGGCCGCGCCGGCCGGGAGGGGGGTGGCTGCGCGCCCTCTCTCCCATGAGCTGCCTTGTTTATCACGCTCGCTGAGGAATCCCCTCC
Organism: Madoqua kirkii; assembly: GCA_006408675.1. Taxonomy (NCBI): domain Eukaryota; kingdom Metazoa; phylum Chordata; class Mammalia; order Artiodactyla; family Bovidae; genus Madoqua; species Madoqua kirkii. Next base: position 25,010 of record SJYC01009532.1, read on the forward strand.
CCAACTTTGAGCGCCGGTCCGGAGTCGCCTCTCCGCCGGAGGGTGACCTGCCCCCTCCCTGACCCTTTCCGGCTGGGCGGTCGGCCCAGTCGTTCCGGCGCCCCGCGCGTTCCTGCCCGCTCCGCCGAGCGGCCAGGCGGGCGAGTGCCGGGCTCCGGGACGCGCGGCGCGACACACCCTCCACTTCGGGGGCTGGCCCCCACCCTCCCTGTCCACTTCTGCCCTTCTGTCCACCCCCCTACTTCCTTCTGCGCGCCTTCACCCTGCCTCTCCTCGCCGGCAGCCCCGGGCGCAGGCACTGTGGGCTTGTGGGGGCCTGGACGAGGAGTTTGTCATGTGCAAACAATTTCCAAGGCGGCGTTTTCTTCCGTGCCTGGGAGTTCGGGGCTCAGCGCCTTCACTTTAGGACGGACTCAGAAATCTAAAGACGCCCACCTGCCAGGGGACGAGGGGGTTCCGTTGCCTCTTGGTTTCAGATGGCCTTAGCCAATGCCCGGTGACTTTGGAGAGCTTCCTGCAGGCGAGAGTTCTCCAGCCAAGTGCAGGGGTTCCCTGCAGGCCACCGATCCGTTCTTTACACCCTATATGGTGCACTTTGCCTGCAAGTGAGTGATCAACAGGTATCCAAGGCCTTTTTGACATCCTCCTAAGGTTTTGTGTAAACAGAGATTTCGGGTCTCAGGGCTCTGGAAACACCAGAAAACAGCAATTAAGTTCAATTCCACCGGTACCTTTGGGGGACTGCAGGCCTTCTCAGCACCATTCCAGGCTGTCTGGGAGAGAGCACTCAAGGAAAGGTGGAAGTGATTTGAGAGCTCAAGTTCAAATTAATGTACTCTGACTGCCTGAGTGACTAAATGCTGGGGGACAGGGGGACTGTCAAAGGCAAGGTCAGAGCTGGGACTGGACTTAGAGTCCTAAGTTATGAAATCAGTTATACACATGGAAAATAACTCTGGCAAAGGCCAGAGGTAGGGGAGGAAGAAGTAACAGGTTTGAGAGGTCAGAAAGGGATTGCATATGGGAGGAGAAGAGGTTCAGACAGCTATTCAATGAGGAGGATGTAAAAGATACAGGAGATGATTTCCTCCAGGGTTTATCATCTCAGGGGGGAGAGAGAAAGACTTGAGCATGGGAAATAAGGCCTCAAGATAGGGCACCATTACCTGTCAAGCTGTGAAGTGTAGAATAGGTGCTGTTGGAGTTCAGAGAAGGAATGGGGTAGGAATCACAGAACTGTTTTCCCGGAGACCCTTGAGGTGGGCCACAAGGTGCAAACAGACGTGACTTTCTTGAGAGACAGGAGATGTCCTTGGTCAGACCAGGGGATGTTTCTTGAGTAGTAGGAGTAAAGATGGGGAAGGACGATGATTGATGTCGTGAACATCCTAGAAGGCCAGGCTGAGGGATTGCACTTTATTCTGTGTATACTAGGGAGACAGACAGTCAAGGTTTCTGAGCCAGAGAGTGATGTCACGAGAGGGTCTTTGGAAAGATTTTGAAAAGTAATGTTGTTTAGCCTGACTCTTTGCGATTCTGTGGACTGTAGCCCTCCAGGTTCCTCGGTCCATGAGATTTTCCAAGCTAGAGTACTGGAATAGGTTGCCATTTCCTCCTCCAGGGGACCTTCCTGACCCAGGGATCAAACTGGTGTTGACTCGAGTCTCCTCCATTGGCAGGCGGGTTCTCCGGGGCTGAGCCACCAGGGAGGCCCTTTGAAAAGTTATGTTATGAGACAAATCAGTAGGCTGTTACAGTTGTGGAATGCCCAGGATTTGGACTGGGGTAACTGGAAATGCAAAAGTGGATGAGTTTTAGAAGCATTACGGTTTAAATAATCTATTGACAGGGGCAGGGTGAAGGAGGAGATGAATGCAAATTAATTCTTTGTGGAAATTGATTACACGCCAGGGCCTTGGAGCTCCGTGCTTGGTAACTTGAGAAATCAGAAATGTGTGTTTTGGAGAGAAGTAATTGATACTGTGCAGAGAAGTTTCTTTTGTTTGCTAAGAAGTTGAAGCATAGGTGTCCTGCTAGCAACTGCAGCCCTGAGATTGGTGGGAAACCAGGATGTATAGGGTGGGAAAGGCTGCCGGAGCCGGGCGATGGAAGGCACTCTGATGAGTGTCTTCTTGGTCATGGTGGGGGGGTGCAGTAGAGGTTGTTGGTGAGGGGATCTGGGGTTTGAGTTGAAAGGCTTTGTTCTGTCTTGCCATCCATATGACATCCATTTGACATCACCTGGTCCTGAACCTGAAGTGAGCAAAGCAGCTCGGAGGAATTGAGGCTCCAAGGAATATGGGACACTTTTTCTTCTAACTGGGAGGGAGAGATTGGAGAATGGCAGGAACTAGAATGGAATTCACTAAGCACATAAATTGCTGGACTTTGAAACATGTTGAGTTTTGCTCTCCACAGAGACCTTGTCTAGTCCTGGTGTCCCATTGCAGGTGTGCATGGGGGAAGCAACAAGACGAGGGGACAGCCTGATGATCTAAAAGGAAGGAGGAAATTTTGGACCCAAATTTGGGATAGTGCCTTTTCCAGGGCCAGGTTCCTCCTAACCGGAGCCCTGGCCAGGTCCCAGAAAGCCAGCCACTTGCCCGTCTGTCTGCACAGGGTGCTTCTCCTGAGCTCTAAATTCTGCTTTCCTGTTGCAAGGCTGAGCAAGGGTGATTTACTGAACAAATTCCCCAAGCCTCAACTTGCAACATCCAGGGCTGGTGAATTTGAAGGATATGATTGCACAGAGTTGCAGAATGAGTGACAGTGTAATTGCAGCTACTTAGTCTCCCTCTTCCTCTGGATGCAGGATCAATGAATTAGCAGGGCAAACTGGCTCATGTGGGGAGAGGTGGCCATCAGATATTTTTTTTCTTTTTAAGGAATATATGACTGTCAAAAGAAAAAAAGGTTGCATGGAGCCCTGGTGGAACTAATCTACTATTACAGAACAGTGTTTTCTACACTGTTTCAACCATGACCTACATTAAGAAATAAAATTTACATCATGAACTAGTGCACCCAATCATGTATGTAAAAACCTAATATAAGTTCATGAGTACTACCTCTTTTGCTTTGTGCACTCTCCTCTGATATTTTTATTTAATGAGTTTTTATTGGAGTATAGTTGATTTACAATGTTGTGTTAGTTTCAGGTGTACAGCAGAGTGAATCAGTTATTCATATACATACATCCAGTCTGTTTTAGATCCTTTTCCCATATAGATCATTACAGTGTTGCGTAGAGGTCCCGGTGCTTGTACGGTAGCTCCTTGTTAGTTCCTGATGGATCAGTGGCTAAGGAATCCACCTGCAACGCAGCAGACAGAGGAAACATGAGTTTGATCCCTGGCTTGGGAAGATCCCCTGGAGGAGGAAATGGCGCCCACTCCAGTATTCTTGCCTGGGAAATCCCATGGACAGAGGAGCCTGGTGGGCTATGGTCCACGGGGTCGCAGAGAGTCAGACACGACTCAGCACAGCATAGCACAGTGTGTACATGTCAATCCAATCCTGATACTTTTATTTTCTATTCCATTATTTTTCATTTACAAATGTTTATTGTCTCCCACCAAGTCAACTTAACGAGTTTATAATGGATCATAATCCACAGTTAGGAAAGCAGTTAAAGAGCATTTTCACATCGAAGAAGGACTGAGTAAACTGCTTTTGTGCAGAGAGGGCCCCTGATTAGTGCTGAAGGTGGAAGGAAGCATGAGGAAGGGAATGAACGTTTACAGGCTCCATGAGAGATAAGGTCCGCCTGTGATTAAGGAGCAAGGCAAAGTGATGAAATGCCAAGATGAAAAATAAGTAGCCACAGGGTACAAGGGAGCTAAGCTTGTGAGACTTGGAAAAAACTTCTGAAATAGGGAAGGAAGTCTGGAGTGATTCCTTTGTGGTGTCTCATGGTGCCTCACAGGTGGGGGGTTTATCACTGTGATGCTGCACAGGTGGGGGCCCACGGCCAGGAGTTAGGGGTGTACACAGTGTGCAGAAGAGGTCCTTGTGAGAGAGGAGGGAGCAGTCAAACTGGAAAGGTTGGTTAGGATCAAAGGGTAGTGGAGGGGTTGTAAACAGGAGGCCCCGAAGAATGTGTTCAGTTTGCAGACTGGGGTTGTCTCTGGGAGGTTTTCTGCCACACAGAGGTTTTCGAAAATCAGGAGCAGTCCAGAAAAACCTCTGGAGTTGAAACTCTCGTAAAAAATCAGATCAGGCCAGCCTGTGCAACGGAGTGGTGGCTGCCCCCTGGAGATGAGAGACAGCACCACCCTGGTGGGGTGGGCTGACATATTCAGGTTCCCCTGCTCTCCGCTGCTTTAATCCACTTGATACCAGTTCCCTGCTCAGCTCTGCAGGCCTCTGGGTTTGTGACCTGAGTTTCCGAGACTCAGAGGCCAAGGAGGGAATTTGGGGTTGCTGTCGGAGGATTCCGGTAGGAGTGTGACACTGAATTTGAGAGCTTTGTGTGCAGATGACTTTTTGGAGGCTTGTCAGTAGTCTTCTCTGAGTTGCTGCCGCCTGGCACTGGAAATATTTTCCTGATGATTGGAATGGTACTAATCAGAGATGGCCTTGGACTATATTCTCTGGTGAGGCCGGTTTCTAATGACCCCCAGGATCTCTTAGTCCTCCCCCTTTCCACTTCTGGCTGGGCTGGTTAGATGGTGACTCCTGGCACGTACTTTCTGGGAACCAGGTTGAGGTAATAATTTGGTGAGATGTGAGTTACAACTGCCAAGTGCCATTTGACATTAGGTTCTCAGGAGCTTTGGTTCTGTAAGTGAATAATAAAGGAATGGCAAGGAGATGGTGTCATTTCTTCTCTTAGATCCTGTTGCAGCAGGGTGGTCTCGGAGGTGGGCTTCCAGGATCCAGAGACTGATAATCCAGAATGTGTATTGACCGTGTAATAACTGGTTCAAGACCAGGTATGAATGCAAATGACTCCTAGAAAACTAGGGGGTCCCTAACCACTCATGATTGATAGTCCTTCCCTGGGGGAAGCTACAGGTGACAGGCACTGAACAAGAACTGCTCTGCTTTTTGCAGATGTACAGCCTGACTATTTCAAAATACAGTTTTTTAAAAAATTTATTTACTGGGACTGTATTGAGTCTTTGTTGCTGTGTGGGCTTTTCTCTAGTTTCAGCGAGTGGGGGCTACTCTCCAGTTGCGGCGCTCAGGCTTCTCACTGGGGTGGCGTCTCTTGTTGGGGAGCGAGGGCCGTAGGACGCATGGGCTTCAGTAGTTGCCGCGCGTGGTCTCAGCAGTCAAGGCTCCCAGGCTTTAGAGAACAGGCTCAGTAGCTGCAGTGCATGGGCTTAGCTGCTCCGCCCCATGTGGGATCTTCCACACACAGGGATTGAACCCGTGTTTCCTGCATTAGCAGGTGGATTCTTTGCCACTGAGCCACCAGGGAAGCCCCTAAAATATAGTCTTTGTGAAAAAAAAAGTTGAAACTGAAATACTTTTTGCCAAATTGCTTAAAAATATATGACTATAGGATGCAAGGATAACCAGAAGTCAGCCGAATCATATCAAATTAAAACCATTTCCTGCTTTTTTAAAAATAAGTGTCCAGTGCCCCTCTTTCACTTTATGTCTTCATTTGATTGATTTACTGGCCATGTTAGGTCTCAGTTGCAACACGGAGTCTTTCGTTGCATTGTGTGGACTCCAGAACGCCGGTGAGCTCAGCAGTTGCAGTGCAAGGGCACTCTAGTTATAGCATGTGGGGTCTTAGCGCCCCGAGCAGGGTTGGAACCGGAATGCCCTGTCGGAAGGCGGATTCTTAACCCCTGGACCACCAGGGAAGCCCCCCACTTCCTGTTTTATATAACGGTTTGGTTACTACATCAGAGAAGCCACGCATTAGCTGTGGTGCACTTTGGCTTTGGCAAAGTATTTATCAGTTTCTTTAGGTAGGATGGTCCATATTAAATAAGTGGTGGAATGTGGCCTGGGTGGTGGTATTAATTTAATTTGACAGTTGTATGCAAAAACTGTTAGTTAGTGGCACTGAGTCAGCCTGGAAAGGGGTCTAAAAATGAGTGCCATAGGGTTCTATTCTTGGTGTTAAGCTGTTTAACATTTTTTTCCATCGTTGTGGATGAAGATACAGAAGGTATGTTTGTCAGCACTGTTGACGGTGTAGAAGTGGGAGGAATCGCTTAGTTAGTAGATAACCCAAGATTCAGAGATATACAGAATGAGGGCTCATATTTTAAAAAGAAATTCTGTAAGTGATAAATGTCAAGCCTGATTTAGTTTTTAAAATTTGAATTGTAATGCTTATACATTCTAGTAAGATAATCCCCCTTCTGGAGACCACATCGCAAGTGTACATGATACTTTGTGCACAGAGATTATTTAGAGTGTTTTTTTTCTTAAACTGTAATGAAAAACTGGAAACAACGTAAATATCCAGTAGAGGGACTGGGCAGGAAGTGATCCATTAGTGATTCTGATGGACGTGTCTTCATAATGGAATATTATGCCATTAAAAATCATGGTTAGGAATATTTTAAAATAACACAGACAGATGTTTCTGCGAAAAGTTAAGGAGCGTCTAAGTATGATTTCAAACCTTTTTAAGGTTTTGAAACTAGTTTTGCATATTCTGGGTGTGCTGGGTCTTCGTTGCTGCCTGAGGGCTTTTCTGTCATTGCGACGAGCGGGGTCTCCCCTGCAGCTGTGGCGTGCGGGCGTCTCATTGTGGCGGCTCCTCGTGTTGCGTAGCATGGGCTCTAGGGCACGCAGGTTTTAGCAGTTGCAGAATGTAAGCTCAAGAGTTGCAGCACACGGGTTTAGTTGCTACAAGGTGTGTGGGATCCTCCCGGATCAGGGATCGAACCTGTGTTTCCTGCATTGGCAGGCAGAGTCTTTGCCACTGAGCCACGAGGAGGCCCCTGTGATTTCAAATCTTAAAATAAAAAGGTGCATAGAAAAATTGGAAGGAAATATTCCAATAATTCTAATACCAAAATACTAATGTCGGTTACTTCTAGATAGTGACTTTTAAAAAATGTTTTAAGTTTGCTATTTATATTTTTTATAGGGTATATGTATGTCACAGTGGGAAAAACACTACCATATATTTTTTTAAAAATACTTTATTTTCTCAAGCAGTTTTATATTCACAGCAAAATTGAGAGGACGATACAGAAATTTCCCACATACTCCCTTCCCCTCACATGCACAGCGTCTCCAGCCATCAACATCCCCTACCAGATGGTACATTTGTTGTAACTGATGAACCTACACTGACCATTACTAATCACCCCAAATCCATAGTTTATATTTGGATATTCTGATTATGGATAACTGTATCCACTGTTACAATATCATATAGAGTATTTTCACTGCCCTAAAATCCTCTGTGCTCGGCCTGTTCATCCATCCCTCTCCCTAACCCCAGGTAGCCCCTTTTATTTTTACTGGCTCCACAGTTTTGCTTTTTCTAGAATGTTATGTCATCGGAATTGTACAGTGTGTTGTCTTTTCAGACTGGCTTGTGTCACTCAAGAATATGCATCTGATCTTCCTCTGTGTCCTTTCCTGGCTTGGTAGTATAGTTCTTTTCAGTGTTTCTTTTAGCACTGAATAATATCCCATGATCTGGATGTAGCACAGTGTATTTATCCGTTCACCTTGGTTGCTTCCAAGGGCGGTCATTATGAATGAAGCTGCTGTAAACATCTGTGTGCAGGTTTTTATGTGGATGTAATTTTTTAGCTCCTTTGGATAAATACCAAGGAATGCAACTGCTGAATCGTATGGTAAGAGAGTGTTTAGGTTTGGAAGAAACCACCAAACTTTTCCAGAGTGGCTGCACTGCTTTGCATTCCCACCAGCAATAAATGAGAGTTCCTGTTGCTCTGTATCCTCACCAGCGTTTGGCATTGTCAGTTATCTGGATTTTGGCCATTCTCATCAGTGGATAGTGGTATCATTTTAATTTGCATTTCCCTAATGACTTGTGATCACATCTTTTCATGTTTCTTTTTTGATTACCTGTATGTCTTTGGTGAGGTATCTGTTAAGGTTTTTGGCTCGCCTTTTAAAATTGAGTTGTTTGCTTTCTTACTGTTGAGTTTTAAGAGTTCTTTGTATTTTATGGATAATAGTCCTTTATCAGTTGTGTCTTTTGCAAATATTTTCTCCCAGCCTGTGGTTTGTCTCTTCACTCTCCTGAACACATGTATTTTTTAAAAAACATGTCATCGTTCAGGGACAGGATGGGGTAAAGGTAGATGATTCATTCAGTGACTAATCTTGAGTTATTTACCTGCTATGTGTCAAGCACTGACTGAAGACACAAAAGAAGGCTCAGTCTCTGACCTGAATGTGATGGTCTGATTGAAAGCAGGAGACCAACAGTCAAACAGACAAGCACAGGGTAGCCCCAGTGGTCCTCCAGGTGCCAAGGAGGGGACAGATCATGTGGGAAAAAGTTAGAGAATGCTCTGTTGTTCACAAGTTTAATGGGAGCCCTGGGTGACGTGAGGTTTTTTTTAGAAGTTAGTGTTAGTTGCCCAGTCACATTTGAGACCCCAGGGACTGTAGCCCACAAGGCTCCTCTGTCCATGGGATTCTCCAGGCAAGAATACTGAAGTGGGTAGCCATTCCCTTCTCCAGAGGATCTTCCCAACCCAGGAGTCGAACCCTTGTCTGCTGCCTTGGCAGGCAGAATTCTTTACCACCTTGAGCCACTGGGCGAGCCCTGTTTGAGAATTCAAATCCTGTTCGTAACTGGATCAGAAATTCATCAGTCCAATCCCAGGATCTGGTTTTAATGACCTCTGCTGGTCTTGTGACATTTGGACCACTGTGGGGCTATGATTTAAAAGAAGCACGAACAAAGAAGACTTCACCCACAGGAAGGAGCCTGGGATGCTGTGGGATCAGGATTGACAGGAGCATACTCAGGGGCGTGGGCACCCAGTAGTACTTTCAGATATTTTCATGGTTATTGACTTTTTCATCTCTGCTCTTGGTGTTAGAATATGACCAATGGACGGAACAATTACTTTATCCTCTCTGGCTTCAGATTCTTCCTCTGTAGAATGTTTGCTTTACATGATTCCTTACCTGTTGAATGATTACACTGAAGGTGATGAACTTTAAGGTTCCTTTAAACCATAAAGACTGGGAGACCAGACTTCAGTTCTGTCAGAAAAGGAATTTTTTTTTAAAATTTGATTTTTTAATTTATCTGTGCCAGCTCTCAGTTGTGGCACACAGAATCTTTGATCTTTGTTGCCATGAGGGATCTTTAGTTCTGACATTTGAACTTAGTTGCAGCATGTGGGATCTAGTTCCCTGACCAGGGATGAAACCCCTGCACTGGGAGTGTGGAGTCTTAGCCACTGGACCACCAGAGGAGTCCCAGAAAAGGAATTTTCTAGCTGGCAGGTCTGACCAACAGTGGAAATGTCTTCCTATGGAGTAGAGAGCTCCCCATCATTGGAGGTATTCAACGTGGGCTGAATGCTGTGGATTAAGGGTGCTGTAGAAGAGAATAAGAATTAGGCTGGCTTCTAAAGTCCTTTCTAATTCTTAGGTTATTGTGTGACTTGTCAAAGCTGAAAGATAATGTGAAATATGGGATATACCTCTATTGTACAGTACTAGGGTCAACATCATCATTGTAAGCTTTTTAGAAAATGTTAATAAGTGGGTCCCAACATTTTCAAAAAATCTGCAGGAGTCATTTTAGAAAGGAGGAAGAGAACTATTCAATGGTGGCTCAGGAGTCAGTTTGTGGCCAGGACTGCTGAAGATTGAATTTTGTCTTTAGGAAAAGCAAGAAGACAGAGGTGGAGTGGAGATGGCAAATAATAATAAACAAAGCAGGTTGACATATGGAAGACTAATGTGTTTATTGGGCATTTGTATTCAGTATAATGAATGAATCAAGCTGGGGGCTTTTAATTGACTCCTGAGGTCCTCTGTTTGGCTGAGGAGGACCTGAAAGTGTCCTTGGCTACCTCCTTCCTCATGTTTTCCAGGCAGATTTATATGACTACGTTATTGTTGTTATTGAGCTCAGTCACTCAGTCGTATCCGACTCTTTGTGACCCCATGGACTGTAGCCTTCCAGGCTCTTCTGTCCATGGGAATTCTCCTAGGAAGAGTACTGGAGTGGGTTGCCATTTCCTTCTCCTGGGGATCTTCTGGACCCAGAGATCAAACCTCGAACCCAAGTCACCTGCATTGCAGGCTGATTCTTTACCATCTGAGTCACTTGGGAGGCCCTCAGCACATTAAATGCCATCCTGACACCAGGGATGAGTCTGAACCTAGTGGCTGCTCTGCAGATCTAGTGACAGTGACGACAAGGAACAGATAAAGTTTTGGGTAGGATTTTCCAGAAATGCATATGTTAATGTTATTTTATATGGGACAGTAAATTTGTGATTTGAATAAAGATGTTTTTGTTTTCACATTTTTATTTGTTGCTTCCGAGTGGAAGTTTAATTTTGCCTAAATTTTACTTAAATATGTGGCTTATTTAGAATCCACTCTGGTTAAACATTTTAGATTTTCTTGCTGATATTTTTGGATTCCTTCTTTTGTTGGGAGCACTGTCAGGGCTAACTCATATAGCAAATGTTTCTCAGAAATTCCGCAAGGAGAATAAGGTTTATCTCATCTTTTGGAGAAGAACGCAAGATTTATGTCACCAGGCCATTCATGCCGGCCTTTTGGCATTTGAAAGAGTCCGTATTAGGCAAGAGAGTGGCTTTTTGGTTTTTTCAAATTTTATTTTATTGTTTGGCTGGACTGGGTCTTTGTGGCTGTGCAGGCTTTTCCCTTGTTGGACGAGCAGGCGCACTCTCCAGTCGGGGTCCGAGGGCTTCTCCTCGCAGCGGCTTCTTTTATTGCAGAGTGTGGGCTGTGTGGCGCAGGGGCTTCAGCAGTTGCGGCTCCCAGGCGCTAGAGCACAGGCTCTGTAGTTGTGCAGGGGCTTAGTAGCTCCCAGCCATGTGGAATCGCCCTGGACCGGGGATTGAACCTGTGTCCCTTGCATTGGCAGGCAAATGCTTGACCTTTGAGCTGCCAGGAAAGCCCGAACATGCTTTCTTCATGTGAAGCAATTTCGGGGTGCTTACCTAGGGGGTGTCAGTTTTAGATGTATGTAAAAAGTACAGACAGAACTCTGTAATGGAGAACTAAAGTGGGAAATCTGTGTGCATTCGATGATGAAGGGCTCGGGCCGCCTTTATCTCAGCATCATTTGGATCTCACACAGTATATGGCACATTGACTGTGCTTGTTGAGTTGCTCAGAATCAGTTCCCTGGGCCACATAACAGTGAGTATGGGAAAAACTTAGGCTATCAGATTTTTTTTTTTTTAAGGCAAAAACACGATAAGAAATAACAGCTCTCAGCCGTTTTTGTCCTTTGAGTATTAGGAAGCCATAAAACTCTTTTAGTAAAAACAACCACACTGGGTGGCTTTTTTTCAAAGTGCAAGGGGGCGGGGGAGTTGGTGGTGGTGGTGGAATGAAAACCTCCCTGTCCTCTATTTTTCTTCTTCAGCCGAACACGAATTGCTCCTGGTGTGCCGTTCTTAAATTCCTGTGTCCTCTATCCATTTTAATCTTGTTATCTATTTTTATGGTGACTGTCGCCATGGTACTTATGCACTTTACATAGCCAACAGAGATTTCAGATATCTCTTAGGACAGCCCAGAGTTCTGCTGCAGCCGGGGAGAAAGGCTGCTGGGGTAGTTTTCTTTTTAAATTGAAGTGTAATTTGCATACAGTGGAATGCTCAGATCTGAACTGTGCCGTTTGATCAGTTTTGACACATGCATCCCGAGACAGAACCTTTCTATCACCTCCGAAGCGTTCCTCGAGACCTTTTTGAGTGAATCCTCAGCGCAACCAGAAGGACCACAACTCTGATTTCTAAGACCCTAGGCTAGTTTTGGTGACCCTAGCTCCTTAATAATAGACTTTTGTGTGTCTATGGGGTTTTCATGTGGCGTTTTGAAGAGGTGGAGAGTATGTGTGTGTGTTTAAAAGATCAGTATTTTGTGTGATTAGGTGGCCCTCAAGAGTAAACGAGATTTTAGAGCTTGTCTGATGTGGTGGTCAGCTTCTTCCTTCTCATGAACCCATGGGATTGGAATTGATGTTAAAAATCCTGATTCTCAGATGGAAGGGTCTGAAGCACAGCTGGTTGGCTAGGGGCCCTGGTGTGGATTACGTGTGGTTGGGCGAGAGCTGCCATTATGGGCGAGTCTGTGTGTGTGTGAGTGTGTGATGTTGGACAGCTGGAATGCTCAACTCGCACAACTGAAATCTTTCCTAGGACATCCCTTTATATTACCCAGAAGCCCTCTGACATGCCTTTCTCTTTTTTTCTTGCCTCTTCCCTGAACTGGCGTATAAATTGAACCATCCACAGAGTCACAGAGCTGGGATTCTAATACTTAAAGTAAGATCTGTGTTGCAAAGCCCACTGCTTTGCACCACTCTGCTTTCAGCCTCCTAGGGAATTGTTTGGCAGATTCGGTTAGAAATTGCCCCCAAACATAGGACTGAAATGTACGGAACAAAGTTGGTTTCTTTCTTTTTCTTTTTTTTTAATCACATGGTGAAATGCAATTTTCATTATACAAGTAGTACATGAACACATTCTCTGTAGGGGGAAAAAAAAAATGCAAACCTTTCTAGCAAACCCAAATCTTCCGTAACAACCACTTGTAATCCCAGTCCTTCCCCAGAGGTTAACCACTGTTACAAGTTTGTTGGTGTTCTCAGATGCTTAATATACTTGCATTTATACCTGTAACTAAAAAAAAAAGTGCATGGCAAGTAGTATTGTGCTCCCCCCACCCTCCTTACATCTTGGTGATGGCTGTCTGCCACTGTGGATAGGTCTTACTGATTTTACCTCCTGCATAACCTTCCTTAGAACCAGAAGGCTCAACCATTGTTTGTGGGCTTCCCAGGTGGTGCTAGTGGTAAAGAACCTGCCTTCCAATGGAGAAGACAGAAGAGATGTGGGTTTGATCCCTGGGTGGAGAAGATTCCCTGGAGAAGGGAATGGCAGCCCACTCCAGTATTCTGGCCTGGAGAATCCCATGGACAGAGGAGCCTGGTGGGCTACAGTCTGTGGGGTTGCAAAGAGTTGGACATGACTGAAGCGACTTAGCACACACACAAACAGTTTAATTTAGCCTAATTGATGGCCATTGAAGTTATTTCCAAATCCCCTACTGATACAAACGCTGTTACAGTAAACATGGCCAGACATGCCTGCTTGTCACGCATGTGACCAAGGATAGATACTGAGAAAGGGGATTTGCTGGGTAACAGGGTACTTTAATTTTAATTTTTTTGTATTTATTTATTTGGCTGTGCTGAGTTTCAGTTGTGGCATGTGGAATCTTTAGTTGAGGCACCTGGCATCTAGTTCCCTGACCAGCAATGGAACCCTCGCCCCCTGCGGTGGGAATGCGGAGTCTCAGCCACTGGACCACCAGGGAAGTCCTGATCCTTTAATTTAAAAAAATAGTAAAGACCCATTACAGGGTCAGTTCTGAGCTTAGGCTTGATGTAGGCCAGAAGTTCTTCAGGTGGGCTCAGACACAAAGCAGGCGTTTTCTGAGAATGGGGCAGGCCCCAGGGTGTGCGAGTGTGCAGTCTGGCTGGGAGGCTGGGTGTTGGGGAGAGTCCGTTGAACCCCATAGTCACTTGGGTCTAGTTCCCCGAGGACATTGACCTGTGTTTTGGAGAAAAATCACTGGATGGATGAGCAGCTGTGGTGGCCCCTAGATGGTAAATCCTAACCTAGTTCACTCCCTAGCTGAAGACCTTCAACCCATCTGTGATAGTTCTCTGTCCATCTTTAGAATAGAAAGTGTGGCTTCAACACACAAGCCAAGGGTTGGGCCTGTGGAAGCATTTTCGTGTTCTTAAAAACAAAAAACAAAAAACATCTAGAACACTGTCTGTGTTACTCCTGTCAGCAGTTTCATCGTGCTTGGAGAAGGATGGAGTGTGTCTCTCTGTGTTTACCCTTCTTCCCATCATCTCTAGATCTCTGAGAACTCCTGGAAGACAGGAAGAGTCATCGTCAGGCCAAACCCATGCTTTAGGAGGGTGTGTGGCTAGGAAGGGCTTGGCTCTGTCCCTTTTGAATGGGGCATGCTGGTGCCACTGGTCACCCAGCTGGTTAGGGCAAGGTCCCGTTGCAACCTTAATCACCCTACATGCTTTCACCTTCAGATTTCTTACGCAGAGGTTAGAAAACACTTCTGGTTCTGAATCCAGGGACTCCCCACTGATTGTACTCACACAGTTGTCCAAACCCAGTAAGGCAATTTATATTGCCTTCTTTGGGGGTGTGGACCCGCTTCAGTCAACGTTGGGACCCTATTTTATCTCTCTCACTTGCTAGACTCTCCCAGAGCTCACTGGCCTTAATCTTTCCTTTGAGTGTGCCCTCCCCGTGACAGCCCATTGAGCTGACTGTCCTAGGGTTTCACAAGTTCTTTCTCCATGGGCAGCCACCTGTGTCCCCAGGATGGATGATTCGCTTAAGTTTATAGGTGGTGGTGGGTAGCGTGTTTCCTTTTGGTTTAGTCATTTTGCATTGGTGCTGGACAAAACGATTTGTTTCGTTTTGACTTTGTGATCACGGTAGGATGACAATCCAGTCTACACAGACAGAGGTCCCTATGTCAGAGCTCTTCCATGAGTCCTGTTTCCCCTCCTCCCTTAAATGTATTACACTGCCCTTGTCAGTGATCAGCTTTACTGTCAGCTTTTCCCCTCCTTGAGCGAATTTTTCCCTGTAGTCTTGTCTCATCACCACCCAGAGCTTGGTGCCTTTTTTCAAGGCTAACGTTTATTGAACTTTGGAGAAGGAAATGGCAACCCACTCCAGTACTCTTGCCTGGAAAATTCCATGGACAGAGGAGCCTAGTAGGCTACAGTCCATGGGTTCGTAAAGAGTCGGACACGACTGAGCGACTTCACTTCACTTCGCTTATTGACCTTAGCCCTGGAGGATTCTTTTCCCATTCCTTCTTGGGCTTTTCTCTCAGACTTAGGGGATCAGAATATCTAGGAAGGGAATCTTGGTGACTCTCTCTCTTTTTTTTTTCTAAATTATTTTTTAAAAATTTATTTGGTTGTCCTGGGTCTTAATTGTGTCATGTGGGATCTTTGTTCCCTGACTAGGAATCAAACCTGGCCCCCCTGCATTGGCAGGTGGATTCATATCCACTGTGCCACCAGGGAACACTTTGTTTTTTAAAAAGTTGTATTGGACTATAGTTAATTTGCAGCGTGGTGTTATTTCTGTTGTCCAGCAGAGTGACTCAGTGATACCTGGTGCTGTCACTTCCTAGCTCTGTGGCCTTGGAAATGTTCCTCAACCTTCCCACGTCTCAGTTTCCTCAGTCAAGGGGAGGAGGTGATCCTGCTTATCTCGTGGGGCTATTGTGAGGGATGAAGTGAGATATTACCGTCTGAAATACATAGCCAGTGGCCAGCCCTTCTGTCTTTGAGTAATGACAGCTCTCGGAACATTCCTGAACAACTGTAGTCTTCGAAAGGCTGCAGGATGGACAGAATGCTGGGTTTCTCTTGTCCTTGACTCTTAACAGTTCTAATGAGCAGATGGATGCGATCTGGGGGCTTGTGAACACCCTGGGGCCTTTCCTCTCAAAAGAGTCTAGTTGTCTGCGTGACCCTAGGTTCAGTCTTCCTGCCTGACCTGGGGTGGGATTCCATGTGGTCCCAGGGGCCAGCAGCGGCTTACTAGTGCTGGGCGGCCACTGTGGCGAGTGGCCACTGTGGCGAGCCACCATGTGCCAGGGTCGTTCTCTCTCTTCTCAGAGTGCACGTGTGGGGGCCTGCTGGTCCTTCCGTTTGGTCCACACTAACTTTGTTACTCTGGCTCGGTCACCGGCGATTGTGCTCTCATCCTCTGTCCATTTCAGGGAAAACATCCGAGAGTGGATGTCGGGATGTCCTGAGCTCAGACAGGCATGCCCACTCATTTCGCCTGTCTCTCCATCTCTCTGCAGCCTTGGAAATCATCCTCAGGCCCACGGTTGTTGGGACACGTGTGTGCGTGAGCCCAGTCATGTCCGACTCTTTGTGGCCCCAATGACCGTAGCCCAGCAGACAGGCTCCTCTGTCCACGCGATTTCCCAGGCAAGAGTACTGGAATGGGTTGCCATCTCCTTCTCTAGGGGATCTTCCCGACCCTGGGATCAAGCCTGCATCTCCCACATTGGCGGGTGGATTCTTTACCACTGAGCTACATGGGAAGCTGAGAATTCCATAAATGGCCACGCTAGAGAAAGCCACTTCCTTGGCGGGTTGGGCCTGGGGCAAGCCCCCTCCCTCACTGTGCCCATTTTCACAATGTATTTATTTAAACCACCTTCTGTATGGTATTCACTTAGGTTGACTTTCTGTTTTCTGGAGGAAACGTGTTTGTCTCCCTCACCCTCCAGCCACTCAGCAGATTTTGTTGTTGTTGTTCGACCCATAACATTTTATTTCAACTTAACTGTGTCAAGCACTGAAAATATTAACATGCATAGTCATCTATGTTTATGAGCTTCATCCTAAAAAACATCTTTTTTAAAACTGGGCTTTGGTTTCAAATTGCTGATTTTTTTTTTTCCTTTTCCTAAAGAAGCAGATTCTGATCCATTCATCTAATTGCACAGATCGATGACTGTCACTCTTGAGCATATGAAGTGCTTTAATAAACGAGCTGGGTGTGGGATGCAAGTGGAGCTCAGTGAGGCCTAAAGTTCTCTGATTATTCAGCAGATTATTTTAGGTCACAGGTACTGGGGTCCTGTGGTGCCCCTTCCCCTGGGTTTCCAGTGAGCTGGCGCTGCCCTGTGTGCTGGGTGGGTCTGCACGGGTGAACGCATGTCCAGATCCAGGCAGCTGGGATCTTGGACCGAGGTGTCAGGTTTGGGAGGGTTGCTCGCAGAGGCTGGTCACGCTGGTCACGCTCCGCCTCGGGGAGGCTTGGCAGTGGTCCTTGAACTGCCGTGGGCAGGCCACCAAGACAGCGATTTTGGCCAGGGGCCGGGGAGGAGGGCAGACTTGGAACTGTGTGCTGAGAGCCCGGTGAGGGGCCAGTCACGTGGGCCCTGCCTTGGGCTCAGGGCAGAGCCAGCCAGCTGGGTGTTGAGCTTGAAGCTGGGAGCCCTGGGGTTGGTTCCCCAGGGCCAGCTGGCCTCTAAGTGGAATATGTTCAATTTCTCAGTTCCCCTGCTTGCTGAAATCAGTTCCGTTGTGATTTCAGTTAATCAGTAACTCACTCATAGTCAACTTTTTTAAAAAATATTTTATTATTTTATAATAAATAATATATTATATAATTATGTCATGTTATTTATAAATATATAAGAAACATAAATATATAAATATTTATATATAATAAAAATATAATATAATATTATTATATATTAATATCGGCTGTCTTGCAGCATGTGAGATCTTAGTTCCGTGACCAGGGATTGAACCATTGCCCCCTGCCCTGGAAGCGAGGAGTCTTAACCACTGGACCACAAGGAAAGTCCCCACGGCCAGCTTCCTGACTCCCTTTAGAGTTAGTAGCTGCATCACTGATTCTGGCTGAACACTCTTTCACAACCTCAGTTCCCGGTGCCGGCCAGACCGTGGCCACTAAGCTATCCGAGTGGCCGGCCGTGTCTGTTAGCTGTCTAGTGCCAGTCCGGGATCAGGCAGCAGAGGAGGGGACACATATGCGGAGATCCTTCCAGACACTGGAAAGTGGCCTCAGTTTTCACGGTGAGGCAGGAAACTGAGGCTCTGGGGTGGTGGCTTGTCGCCAGACGTCGCACAGGTCAGGGCCACGGTCTTGCCTGGAGCGCGTTTCCTGAAGCGGTGCCCTTGGCAGTGCGCCCAGACTCGGCTTCTCTGGTTCCATTTTGAGCAGCCCTTTTCAGTTACTCAGGTGCATCCAGCCTTTTTTTTCCCCTCGGCCACAGAGCTCCTGGGGGATGGGAGGCATTCGTGCGGCTCTTGGGGAAAATGCTCCATTCCCAGGAGCAAAGGGCTGTCTCCCGGGAGAAGGTGCCAGAGTGACAGTGGCGGGGCACTGCCCCCATCCTGAGACAGGAAACTTGAACTGGGAAGCCGGGAGTCAGAGTGGAGGCAACCTTTAGATGCAGAATTGATCCGTGGAAGGACCTGATCCAGCGGTTAAGACTTGGAGGTCCCAATACAGGGAGCCAGAGTGCATCATCCCAGTCAAGGAACTAGGTCCCGCATGGCACAGCCCTCCCCTCCCCCCCAAAAAAGTTGATCCATGGAAGCGGGGTACGGTCCTTCTGACCAGACACGTCTAGTTCTGTTCATTATCCAGCTCTTGTTTCAGTGTTATCGGCCACGGGAGTGTTCTGTCATTCCGGCGGCACGTGCTCCTTGTCTCACTACCTGTGATTCCCAAGACTGCACTTTATTCGTCCTGGCTTATGTTTGGCTCTGGTGGCTCCCAGGTGGGACTTGGCTTCCGGAGGGGTATTTGGGCCCTTCCCTTCCTTCCCTGTTGCTCTTTTCTTCTTGGCCCATTCTTCTTTGTGTGTGCATGGTCTCTCATCCATAAATTTGGCTCCTTCTCTCCTGGCCCGGCCCCCAGACCAGGTGGCTCCTTTCTTGGGTACCTGCAACCCTGTGTGCTCTGATTGTCCACCCTGGGAGAGGGTTCCCACCTTCTTGTTACCTATTGATTCTGGCCAGGAAAGCTACCAGATGACTCACCTTCCCTACAACCCCCCGTGGCACCACCACCCCCCCGTGCCCGGTCTGTTTCTTTAGGATTGCCAGGGTAGGTGATTATTCATTCAAATGACTGCTGGGTTCCACATGGTTTTTCTGTTCAGTGAAGAAATAGAGCCTGCACCTCTCTGCCTTCAGAGGAGCAGGAATACAAGAGGCCCCTGTGTCTCGAGATCAACATTTCAGGCATCACAAATCACACAGCTTCCCTTTCTGGGGTGTGCACCGCTCAGGGACTTACCTAAGGGATCCCATGTTGTTAGGCATTTTATTTTTAAATTTTTATTTATTTAAAAAATATTTATTTATTCGGCTGTGCTGGGCCTTAGCTGTGGCAGGTAGCATCTAGTTCTCTGATGACCAGTGATCCAACCAGGGCCCCCTGCATTTGGGAGCTTGGAGTCTGAGCCACTGGACCACCAGGAAACTCCCTGTTAGGCATTTAAAATTCTCTCCTCTGTGCTTTAGATTTGGGAAGGTGGTTCTTACGATGCCAGTTTTCCCTTTTCATAACTGTAAGTGCCTCTGATAGACTTGCCTGGTGACTCATGGTAGAGAGCTTGCCTGCCAGTGCAGGAGCTGCAGGAGACGCTGGTTCAGTCCCTGGGTCAAGAAGACCCTCTGGAGGAGGGCATGGCAACCGACTCCGGTACTCTTGCCTGGAGAATCCCATGGGCAGAGGAGCCTGGCGGGCTACAGTCCATGGGGTCGCGAAGACTCAGACACAGCTGAGCGACTGAGCATGCATGCACACAAGCGCCTCTGATAGATCCCTTCCTCCCAGTGAAGCTCACACTTCTTCCTCACAGCACTGTGAGGATCAGACAAGGCAACACGAAGGCCCCAGGGAACTCCAAAGCCATTCCATCTGAGCCCCTGTCCTGCTTCAGGGTCCAGGGATGAGAGAACCAGTTCAAGGATGAACTAGGAAAAGCTGCAGACAGCCCAGCTGACTAGGCCAGCAAAGCAGTGGCCTTCTGAAGGAGCCTCAGTTTTCTCAGCTATAAAATTGGGATTAAATTGTCCCTCCGTGTTTCCTTGAGTTGCTGGGAGGTCAGGAAAAAAGGAAGCCCCCAGATGTATGTATCAAAGTACCTTGGAATCCCGAGTGCTATACAAGCATTCTTGGGTGGTTTGGGTTAATGTGCAAGTGGGAAGCTTTCTTTGCAAACTGCTGGAGGGGACTGTCTGTGCTCTGAGGCCGCTTCTCCCCGCCTCCTTCTGCCGGCTGGCTCTGGGTAGAATGCCGAGTCAGCAGTCAGGCATCTCCCTGCCTCCTACGGGAACTCTCACATAGTTTTGTTACAGCCGAATCAGGTTTAACCACAGTACAGGCACCCACATGTACACACGTGCATGCGTGCCCCATGCAGGTAGGAAAACAGTGCTGGCCCAGCCCTCCACCTCGCCTGGCGTGTTTGTAGGCGTGCTTTTACTTATCCCTGCTTCCTTAACCAGCATGCTCTACCTGTTTTCAAGAACACACTGCGTTAAGTCCCCTACACACAAACCTTCAAGATGCGAACTTTCAAAGATACGAATGTGTATTCTCACGTTTCACCTTGTAAATTAGTTCACGGGTCTGGCGTGCATTGTCACGTGCGTGTGTCCTCTACGAGTGCTTGTACTTTTGTGTACTTCTCAGAGTACAGTGTCTTTATTTGAACCCCAGGATGTCCCAAAGCAGGGCTTCCCAGGTGATGCTACTGGTAAAGAACCTGCCTGCCAATGCAAGAGACATAAGAGACTTGGGTTTGATCTCTGGGTCAGGAAGATGCCCTGGAGGAGGGCATGGGAACCCACTCCAGTATTCTTGCCTGGAGAATCCCGTGCACAGAGGAACCTTGCAGGCTACAGTCCTTGGGGTTGCACAGACTCTGACATGACTGAAGCGACTTAGCATGCACACATCCGAAAGCAAGTGTGAAAGCAGCGGTGATGTACATGGTACTGTTAAGTGCCAGCCGTTATACTATACTATTGACTTTTCAAGGTACTGTAAGGTTAAAAACAATTTTCTTTTTTAATGTGTGTTTGTTTTTTAAAACAATTTTCTTTTTTAATGTGTGTTTGTTTTTTATGTACTATTTGTGTGAAAAATGTCATAAACCTATCACAATACAGTACTATATAACTGCTTGTGTTAGCTGGATACCTAGGCTAACTTTGTTAGACTTATGAACCCGCTGGACTTACTGACACTCTTTTGGAACTTGTATATAGGGGACTTACTGTACTTGCTTAGAACCAAGTCTAAACACTAAAATGCTATCCTTATTTTTGACATCTGCCTATCATTTTAGGGTGAGTAGTAGGTCTTATTTCTTACAACACGTTATTTTCTTAACTGTATTTTTTTTAAAATTTTTTACTTATTTATTTTGGCTACACTGTGTCTTTGTTGCTGCGGAAGGGCTTCTCACGGAGGTGGCTTCTCATTGTAACGCACAGGCTCTCGACCACGTGGGCTTTAGCCGTTGTGACGCACGGGCTTAGTTGCTTCACGGCATATGGAATCTTCCCAGACCAGGGATCGAAGCCACATCTCCTGCGTTGGCAGGTGGATTCTTAACCACTGGACCACCAGGGAAGTGCATAACATATTATTTTTTAATCTGGGGCTTTCCTTACCTATGGGAATAGCAACGCATGTTCAAAATCACGCATTTAATGGGCTAAGCAGGGGCTTGCTGTCCTGGGGAGATGGAGTCCCTTGGAGTTTGAGGTCCCTGAGCCCTGTGTTTCATACAGAGTAGTGCCTGCATGACAGCTGTGAATGAAGGACACTGTGGTTTTGTAAGTAGATGAGAAAGTAGGTGTGAAGGAAGAGGAAATACAGTTGTTCCTGGGCTGAACTGTGAAAACCCTGTCCTTCCCTGTGGGCAGCACAAACAGAATGGTTTCTCTTACTTGACTAGAATGGCTCTTGTGCAGTCACATCAACAAAAGTATTTGTGGATTGGGGTCATTTATTGTTTGCTGGAGAAAATTCAGTGTAACCAGATCAGGTGACCTGTTTCTGCAGCCCATATGCTGGGATATGAAAATAGCACCGTTCTTTGGGCCCCTAATTTTCCCCTTCCATTTTGCTATTACTTCTATTACTCAACAATGGGAAGGCTGGGCCCTCAGTTGTGGGAGATCCTGTGGAGAAGATCCAGCCCTGAACGGGAGATGGGCAGCCTTTAAGATCCTTGCCAGTCCTGATCACCTAATTTTAATTTTACCACCAGTCTAAATTGTTATACATTGAGACAGTTTAATCCAGTTTTTAAAAACCTTCCAATGAAGACAATGATTAAGATGACTTGAGAATTCTAATGATCTTTCTCTGAACAGCTGATTTAGAAATCTTGGCATTGAATCAATTACTAATATGCTCAATGCTATGATCTTAAGCTCATACCATGAAAAACCTAAAATGCACTCTGCACATTTAAAAAATGGTGTCATAGGGCCTGGTGTGTAACTTGAGAGACCTAGATGTTTTAGCACAGGCCCTTGGCTACTCTTGGAGATTTTTCTGTCCAAAACTAGGCTGAGAAAAAGGTCCTCTGGGAAGAAATCAATATATGCTCAATGAAGTGAAGTGGTTTTTTTGTGTGTGTGTGTGTGTTTTTTTTTTTTTTTAACCTTTTTTTTCTGGAGAAGGCACCCAGAAGAAAATAAAGCTTGAGAACCAGGTAGCATTTGGGCAGTGAGGACAAAGTATGACAGCTTGCTTCTTTCTGCCAAGCAAGGTTCAGATGGTGAGGACCACAAGCGTATTTGCATAAAATCATCAGTATGCTGTGGACGAGTACGGCATCTTCAACAGGGATCATACCTGGGCAAGGATTGCTGAAACATGAATTGTTCAGGACCAAGGAATTGTCCTATTCTCCACTGAATTCCATTAGGCAATAAAAGATGTGGTGTGCTGCAGCGTTTTTGACCTTTACGTGAGCTTAGACTGTCACATGGAAAGAAGACATTAAGTGAAAACTTTACAGATTTAAAAAAAAATAATAGCAACACCGATAAAAGGTTAAGAATAATATGCAAAATATTAGCCAAAGATCTAAAAACTCAGATCGTACTCAGGGGAGATCATAAAATAGAAAGCTGAGGTTTAGTGGGGAATCTCAGCAGAGGAGTGACGCCCCTCACCTTGGTCCCCAGATTGTTCATTAGAGAAGCGGCAGTCTTCCATTCTTCGGCATATGGAAGTCTTACTCCAAGCCTCACCCTCTTTAATGACAAAAATAAACAGGAAAACAAAACAACGCCTCCCCCACCAAAAAAAACCCCCTTTGGTTGTGTAATGAATCATTTGGACTCTATGATCTGTGTCCTGCAAGTGCTACTTGGTGATGTCATAGCTTGTTGCTATGGGAGGCTAAAGAGAGCAATCATTGTGCATGAGGGCGTGCACACAACACACACACGTGGATGTGCTGAGACGAGGGGTTGTCTGGCAACAGTCACATGTCAAATGGCAATTTGCAGCTTAGAACCACAGAGAGGGTTTGTTTTCTTCTTCTGTCTGTTCCAGTTATTAAACTGATGGCAGATGTCCTCATTAAGAGCTATTAGCACATCAGAAGATGTTTGCTGAGCTTGGAAAAGAGCTCACTCCTTTTGGACATGGACCAAAATACATCTCCAGTAGCCAACCGCACCCTGAGGGGGACAGCAGAGGGGATGAGAAGCAAAGAGAAGCAGGTTCTCTTGAAACTCTGCATCAGCCAGGAAGTCTTTTTTAGCATGAGTTTATGTTTTAGTCAGAGACTTCTGTAACTCGAGAATATAACATTGTAAAGTTGGATTTGCCTACTTGTTGAAACACTGTTATGTTACCCTGAAATAGATGTTTCTTGATTTCTCTCTATGGTACCAGAACCCTGTGGCAAGTTAGTGGCTGACTGGCTTACATGGAACATCTATAACTCTGAAGAAAGAAACTAATAGGGAAGGGAGTAGAAAGTAGAGATCAGGGAAGGAAGATTGGAAGGAGGCAGTGGTTATATTGATAGAAACATACTGGGAGAGAGTTGGGACCCTCAATCTAAGGTGTAAAGTGACAAGCAGTCCTGGAAAGCCTCTGGCAAATTCCATATTAACCTGGCACCTCTGCCTGGCTGCATGGCAGACCTTTGTACGTGTGTGCATGCTAAGTCACTTCAGTCATACCCGACTCTTGGACTGTAGCTGGCCAGGCTCCTCTGTCCATGGGATTCTCCAGGCAAGATTTCTCTAGAATGGGTTGCCACGCCCTCCTTCAGGGGATCTTTCCAGCCCTAGGGATCAGACAAGCATCTGTTACTCTCCGTTGCTCTCCAGTATTGGCAGAGGGTTCTTTACCACTAGCGCCTCCTGGGAAGCCTGGCACACCTCTGTAGGTGCTTGAGTTCACGTCTGAATTCCTGAAGGACTTGAGGCTTGGTGTTATCTCCCGAGCTGTGTTCCTGATTTAGTGTTGGTCAACACACTTGGCCATCCTGCCCAGCCTACATTTAATCTAGAGTCATATTTTTTCACTTCCATGCTATCAGTCCCCAGTGTAAATTTGGCTAAAATTTTCCTTAACTTTTGGGATTGATTCTGTATCTCTCTGCGCCCTCACGAGGGCAATATGTGTATAAAGTTCTTCCCAAACCACTAAAATGATTAACAATGACCTGGACTGTTAAACAAGATCAGAGGAAAGCATTGACCTTTATTTTGTAGGTAGGATGCTAAGGTGCAAGTGGAAAAGGGATTTTCAAGGAAAGAAAAAGGCACAGGAGATGGATGTAGAAATGTGCAGGCTTGGGAGCTGGGTTTTATTTGGTTTTGCTTTATTTTTTTCCTATTGAGTTTCACTGACATAGATAAAAAAATACCATGTAGGTCAGAAGCAACTTGGAGTGTTTTCTTTTGAGAAATCTCATACCTACTGGACTAACGGCAGTATCATGCCCTTTGACACCAACGAGGCAAGAGTTCAGTCCCTTGGGACTGCCTTTCATGGTTGTGTTGCCTTGGCAACCTACGCTGGCAGTGGTTCAGTTTCCTCATCAGAAATGAAAGACCATATGTTTGTCTTAAGTTGTTCTGAGGATTAAATTAGATACAATTTGTGAAAGCTCGTGCTATTGGGCATTTAATAAAGGCAGTTTCCCTTCCTTCTTTCTCTTCTGCTTTTAAAAATTAAGATTTGAGCATGCTATAAATAAAGCAAATCATAAAATGTATTTCAGGGTGGAATTCAGGCCAGTCGAAGGAGAAAGGCCAGAGAATGCATGTGGAAAGAAGCCAGAAGTGGGCATGTTCACCAGCTGTGCAAATCCAGCCGGCTTTTGAAGGTGCAGCTTCACATACCAAATAAAAAGTGTTCTTTACGTTAGGAAAAAAAAAAAAAGACTTAGAAAAAAGAAAACATCATCAGAGACCGTGAGCCAAATATTTCAGGCTCCGTCTGAAGACTGGAAGCCCAGGAATTTTGGAAATACTACCCTTTCTTCATGTTCAGTGGTAGAAACCTCGAACTTCCTGCTGTGGAAAGTGGGGGTGGCCGCTGTGTTTTGTGTGTGCATGTGTTTTTTTTCTTCTGGTTAAGAGCAGGGTTATTTTTTTCTCTGGAAGGTTGCTGCCATCTGACGTCTCTAAGTGGCACTGTGGCTTTGCTTACAGCTCATCAACATTAAACAGTGGGTTATGGGCATCCCTGGTGACTCAGGGACAAAAAAACCTGCCTACCAATGCAGGAGACTTGGGTTCCATCCCTGGGCCAGGAAGATCCCCTGGAGAAGGGAATGGCAATCCGCTGTAGTATTCTTGCCTAGGAAATCCCATGGACAGAGGAGCCTGATAGACTGTTGTCCATGGGATCACACAAATTTGGACGCAACTGAGTACCAACTCTGTGTGTGTGTGTGTGTGTCCACACTCGCGTGCACATTTCCGCCTGTGTGCTCAGAGTCACTCAGTCATGTCTGACTCTGCAACCCATGGACTATAACCTAAGGTCCTTTGTCCATAGGATTCTTCAGGCGAGTATACTGGACCGGGTTGCCTTTCCCTTCTCCAAGGGATCTTCCAGATCCAGGGATCCAGCCTGTGACTCTTGCACCACCTGGGAAGTGCTTAAAGTGAGAGTTAGAGGTTCTTGTTTCTGGCTTGATGCATGAAGATGACAGTAGGTGACTGGGTGGGCACTTTTTTTTTTTGATGATGATGAAGAATTTACTCCTTGTGTTTTTCTTCCTTTTGATGACATGCATAGTAAAAAAAGCTTTCCAATAGAATGTTACTACATATAAAGTCACTGGATACCTAGAGAGGAATTCTGTAGGGTGGTCTGATTTTGGCCTTTTTCTTACCTCTTCTTGCTTTCTAGGAAATTCATGATGGAGATACCATACTCCCTGATTCTAGCCTGTGAAGCTCTGAGTAAAACATTTATAAAAATGTGCCAAACCCTTCTCCTCCATATTTGCAACTGTATTATTAGCAGACAGGCTGTGGAGCATGGGTGGGATTTCTCAAGAGCAACTTTGTTGACTGTTTTGATTCTCAGAGGCCCTAGAAGACTGACTTCCTCTTTTCTGGAATGGTATGGGCTCCTGAAGGTCAAGGGGTTCCCCCTCAAACACCCCTGCCCTGGGGCTTAGAGAGTGCCAAGTGGTTAGAACCCACCTCTCAGGCAGTAGGATTTTGACCAAAGGAGCATCAGCAAGTGTCTCATCTTGTCACCTTTCTAGCCCTTCTGCCATAAAATGCAGAGGACAGGGCTCTGGTTTCTGGAGTATGATCCGTGGAGGGTGTGCTGACACCTCTGAGCAGGCAGAAATAATATGCCCGGTTTTTGGAGCAGCTCCTGCCCATCATAGGGTGACTGCAGAGGCCTGGAGTGGTCTTCTGTGGGTCCATGCAGGCCTGTGGTCCTGCATTTCTATCAGCCCTGAATTCACAAGCGGCCCGAGCTGTTGGAGGCAGTGTACAGGCCATTGGGAGGCAGTGAGAAGATCTGGGTTTGGAATCAGGACACCAAATCCCATTTATCTGACACCAGCAACTTTTATCGCCATGAATAAGTCTCTTAAGCTCCCAGGGTTAGTTTCCTTAAGTGTAAAACGAGGAGAGTTACCGTGGCTCATTTCTGTGGCTGTCTGCAGCTCTGGAGCCAGCTCAGCGTGGGATTCCGTGAGTATCTCACAGACACCCTCTTGTTCTAACTTGGTTGTTGTTCAGTCGCTCAGTCACATCTGACGCTGTGACTCCATGGACTGTAGCCCGCCAGGCTCCTCTGTCCATGGGGACTCTCCAGGCAAGAGTACTGGAGTGGGTTGCCATTTCCTTCTCCAGGAAACCTTTCCAGATCAGGGATCAAACCCGTGTCTCCTGCATTGGCAGATGAATTTTTTACCACTAGCCACGCGGGGAGGCCTCTGCTCTGACTTCACACTATCTTAATAGGATCCTGACCTGGAAAGTGACCCTTGGTGTGTATGCTGAGGGTCACTTTCCAGGCATGCTAAGATGCTCGTGTGGGCAGAGAAGTTTGGTAACACAACCCAAGGGTGCAGCCATTAGGCACAATAATAAGGGATTTGTTAAATTAGCAGTGATGCAGCAGCCTAAGAAAACACTGCCGTGTCTCCCAAAAGAGTTTTTGTAGAATAACATTTAATGATACAGTACAGCTGACACAGGATAAGTGAAAATTCCCCGTGTACCAAGCCATGATCCTGTTTTTTGTAGAAATGCAAGTATGTAAACACTTGTATAGAAGAAAGCCTGGAACACTGTCCAGGAAACATGGGTGTTTCTCTGGGAGGTCTCTTCTTGAGTGATTTGTTTTTCTGCTTATTAGGATGTTCTCAATGTCCTACTCGTAACAGGTGTTTAGCTTTTGTAGAAGGAAAACTGTTGTAAAAATTACTTTAAAATGTCTTATCGTTTTTGATGGACACTCATGGGCTCCAGCTGTGGGGGGCATCTTCCTGATTCCCCAGACACTGGATAAAGGACCCTGTGTCTCCTTTGTCTCCCCAGGAAAGGCAACAGTATGGCCAGCGTGCTGTCCCGACGCCTCGGCAAGCGGTCCCTTCTGGGAGCCCGGGTGTTGGGACCACCGGGGGCTGCTCAACCCTCAGAGCCTCAGGCAGAGCTGCTGGAGGGGGCGGCTCCCCAGCCCTTTGTTGCCTCCAAGGATCCGTCCTGCCAGGAGCAGCCTAAGGAAGTCCTCAAGGCTCCGGGCACCTCAGGCCTCCAGCTGGTGGCCTTTCACCCTGGGCAGAAGGTAGGTTGATCCCCAAGTAAACAAGTATCTGCTGTCTCCATCTGGGGTTCAGCAGCCCAGTGGTATCCCAAATGACAGGCCAGAAACTCTCTGGGCACTGACTTGAATGTAGACCTTTTCCCTTCAGCCATATGAGCCCCTTGGACAGCAGGCTTCCCAAGAGAATGAGCCGTTCTTAGCAGATCCAGGGCTCCTGCATGACAATTCTGGGCTCAAGCCTGCTCAGAACCTCAGCACAACTATGGCCAGAGCTCAGTTTCTCTTAATCTGCCCCAGTTTACAACTATGCAAAAACAAGGGAAGGGAGCTCGGATTTATGAGAGAGAGAAGATTGCATCCCATAGTCATGTATGGATGTGAGAGTTGGACCATAAAGGAGGCTGAGGGCCAAAGAATTGATGCCTTTGAATCGTGGTGCTGGAGAAGACTCTTGAGAGTCCCTTGGACTGCAAGGAGATCCAACCAGTCCATTCTGAAGGAGATCAGCCCTGGGTGTTCATTGGAAGGACTGATGCTGAAGCTGAATTTCTAATACTTTGGCCATCTGATGCGAAGAGACAACTCACTGGAAAAGACCCTGATGCTGGGAAAGACTGAGGGCAAGAGGAGAAAGGGACAACAGAGGATAAGTTGATTGAATGGCATCACCGACTCAATGGACATGAGTTCGAGCAAACTCTGGGAGATGGTGAAGGACAGGAAAGTCCATAAGGTTGCGAAGAGTTGGACACAACTTAGTGACTGAACAACAACAACGAAGATCGAACCATTGAATTACCTTGAGACGTTTCTAGAGACGAAGCTGTCTGCTTAGTTGGAATGCCGTTTGGATTCTCTTTTCCAGTGTCTGCTCCTCTGTGTTATCACTAGATCCGTTTGGCCTCGTGTTATTGATAGATCCAGATGAGTGGGCTTCTCTTTCATTGCCTTCCCAAGAGCTGATAATAGAGGCTCTACTTTCTGCCTCTCTTTTAAGACTTGTGTGGTCCAGATCTTTTTTCCCACAAGGTGAGGAACCTGCCAACTGCTAGGCACCTCTGAAAGTGGTCATTTTCATCACTACCATCTTGCTCCCAGGTAGACTCAGGATTTTCTGAAGGGAGAAATGGCAGAGTGTGAGCAATTCAAGGCAATAGTTGGGACCAGCGGATATATAGAACTTTAGAGGCAAGTCAGGTTAAGATTGCAAGAGGACGGATACAGATTCCTAATTCATTTGATTTGAAATTTTAATCCATTTACATTTAAAGTAATTAGTGATAGGTAAGGACTTGGTATTGCTATCTTGTTAGTTTTTTTCTTGTTTTATAATTCCTTTGTTCCTTTCTTCTCTTGCTGTCTTCCTTTGTGAGGTTTTTGGTTTTTTTTTGGCAGTCCTGTGCTTTGATTTCTTTATCTTTTGTATGTCTACTAGAGTTTTTTCTTTGTGGTTACCATGACACTTACAGAAAACATAAGTCTATTTTAAGATGATATCAACTTTAGTTGTATATAGACTCCAGGTTTAAAAAAAGAAGTCTCAGAAATTGATACTTTTGCTCTCTCCATCTAAAGAATTTATAAAGATTTGTTTCAGTGAGAACTGATCCTCTTTGGCTGGTCTGGTTGTTCAGGTAGGAAGCAGGTACCTGGGGGCATCTGCGTGAACTAAAGATGAGTCTGTTTGTGGCAGATAGCCCCTGGGTCCCAGAACCTAGAACACATGGAGTGAGCTCCCACGTGCTGACCACTGGTTGCTGTCTTTCTCTCTCCAGGTTTGTGTGTGGTACGGGGGTCAAGAGTCCACAGGACTGGTGGAGCGGCATAATTGGGCAGAGGATAAGGTGACTGTCTGGCTGTTGGACCAGAAGTTACAGATCTGCTGCAAAGCGGAGGAGGTGTGGCTGGCCGAGCCGCCAGGCTGCATCCCCCAGGTGCCACCTCCAGAGCAGGGAACCCAGGCACCAGCCTACAGGCCTGTGTCCAGGAACATTGATGTCCCAAAGAGGTTTGTGTGGGAGAACCTTGGCTCTGAAAGATATGTGGGTGTTGAGGTAGGGGCTTTGGGATGCCTTGGGTTGGGGAAGGAATGTAGAACTCCAGATATCTGTCTACTGGTGAAGATACCAGTCGGATGAGATACAGTGAGACGGCATCCTTTTGCAAAAAAAATCCTAGACAGGCTCTTTTCTTCCCCATAACTCTGTTATTGTTGTTTTAGTCACACAGTCCTGTCTTGACTGTTTTGCAACTCCATGAACTGTAGCCCACCAGGCTCCTCTGTCTGTAGATTCTCTGGGCAAGAATACTGGAGAGGGTTGCCATTTCCCTTCGGATCTTCCCAACCCAGGGATCAAACCTGAGTCTCCTGCATTAGCAGGTAGATTCTTTACCGCTGAGACACCAGGGAAGCCCTGGTAACTCTCTTAAGAGTGATACATATAACTTTGTCTGGCCAAGGGCTATTTTTTTCCCTTTCCTGCTTAAACTAAAATTAGTTCTTAGTTTTTCATGATGAGAGAGAAACAAGTGGCTTAGATCAGGAGGCAGCAAGCATGTCCAGAATGGGCCAGATAGTAAGTATTCTGTAGGCTTTGTGGGACACGAGGTCTCTGTCAACAGCTACTCTGCTTGGCTGTGATCTTAAGAAATCAGCTGCAGACAGAACTTAAACAGGTGGGCATGTTGGGCTCCAATTAAATCTTCACTTATGGACACTCAAATTTCAATTTGGTGTAATTTTTATGCGTCATATGTCAAGAAATAATATCCTTCTTTTGATTTGTAAAACCACTTAAAAACTGTTAAGCCAGGGACTTCCCTGGTGGTTCAGCAGTTCAGAACCCACCCGACAATGTAAGGAACACAGGTCCAATGCCTGGTCTGGGAGGATGCCACAGCTAAGCCTGGGAGCTATAGCTACTGAGCCCGAGTGCCCTGGAGCCCTCGCTCTGTAAGCAGAGAAGTCGCCACAGTGAGAAGCCTGCGCCCAGCAAACTAGAGGGTAGCCCCTTGCTTGCTGTAACTAGAGAAAGCCCACACACAGCGAGGAAGATCCAGCACGGCCAAAAACAAACAAATAAATAAGTAAACTTTTAAAAAGTTATGCCATTCTTAACTTTCAGACCAGGCAAAGACAGGCAGTAGGCTCAGTCAGGAGATTACAGAGCCCCCGCTAGATATTTAAAACCATTGACTCTGAATGATAAATGTATACTTTGCTTTAGAAGTTTTAAAAAATTATTTTAATTTTTTTTTTTTTTTGGTCCCACTGCACAGTATATGGGATCTTAGTTCCCCAATCAGGGATCAAACCCCTGCCCCCTGCCCTGGAAGTGTGGAGTCTTAACCACTGGACTATTAGGAAAGTCCCTGTTTTAGAATTTTATGACATGAATTTTTCCTCTGAGAAAACAAACTGTACTGTGTTAGTTCCTTAGTCACGTTCGACTCTGTGACCCCTTAGACTGTAGCCCACCAGGCTCCTCTGTCCATGGGGATTCTCCAGGCCAGAATACTGGAACGGGTAGCCATTCCCTTCTCCAGCAAATCTTTCCAACCCAGGGATTGAACCTGGGTCTCCTGCACTGCAGATTCTTTACCGTCTGAGCCACCAGGGGAGCTCTATGTTATATACTCTATGCACATTGATCTTTTCAGATTAAAAAAGAAAATCTTCTAGTGAGATTTCTTCTATGCTGTGCTATGCTTAGCCACTCAGTTGTGTCTGAGTCTGCAACTCTGGACTGTAGCCCACCAAGCTCCTCTGTCCGTGGGATTCTCCAGCCAAGATTGCTGGAGTGGGTTGCCATGCCCTCCTCCAGGGGATCTTCCCCACCCAGGGATCAAACCCAGGTCTCCCGTATTACAGGTGGATTCTTTTCCATCTGAGCTACCAGGGAAGCCCTAGAGATCTAAAGTGGGTAGAGAATCCCTTCTCCAGGGGATCTTCCTGACCCAGAAATCAAACTGGGGTTTCCTGCATTGCAGGCGGATTCTTTACCAGCTGAGCTACTAGGGAAGCCCCGAGATTCTTCTATACAGGATATGTAAGCAGCTGAAGTCCCCGCCCCTGCAATCTGTGTGTGTATCTGTGCATGTTACTGTTATTGGCAGTATATTCTGTGTCTTGAGACCAGACCAGAGCAGTAAATAACATTTGTGATTGTGAATTCAGTGGAATACTGGGAAAGAATTTGTCTTTCTATTCTATAGAAATAAAAATACAAATAATCATTCAAAAAGGGGGCCACTGACATGTCTAATACATTACTAGTCTCAGTTTAACTGCTTCATGTCGTATAATTTAGTGGATCTGAATTGTAAAGAATAAATTGTATAATGCAGTCCTTTGAAATAGAGGTGCCACCTGGAAAATTATTTCAGACTGACTTTTCATACTTCAGCATTACCTCGTTGATGGCTTTCATTTTATTTTCAAATAGTGTAACTTTATATGGGTTAAGGAAATTATGTGTAAAATTTCATAGATCTCTGCTATATAAAGCATTGAGGTTTGTTGGGAGATTTATTTTAGTATTTCTGGAGATTTTTGCTCATTGGCTTATGTGCCAGATTCTGTTGACATTCAGAAACTATCATATTATCTCATCACTAATATTGAGGGGAGGGGAAGGGAGTTGGTGAGTGGAATTGTTCTCCCTGAAATGTAAATATAGAGACTTCCTGGTGGCCCAGTGGCTAAGACTTTGTTCCTAATTCAGGGGGCCTGAGTTTGATCCCTGGTCAGGAAACTAGATCCCACATGGAGCAGCTAAGATTGAAGATACTGTGTGCTGCCACTGAAACCCAGCACAGTCAAATACATTAAATAAGCAAATAAATGTTTAAAAATTTAAATATGAAGCTAGAAAAGGAAGGTAATTATAGTGCTTTCGAATTCTAGCCAGGTGTCTTTTATGCCCTTGCTTTATTTCATTGCTTGGGCATGTCTTCCTTTCCCTCAAATAAAATTCCTAATTTTAAGCTGCAGAGTGAGAGTTAGGAAGTGAATTCTATGGAGAACGGAGCTGCCCCTGGGTGTCAGCAGTGAGATGGGGCCCAGCGTGCTTTCCCTGGGGTTGACTGGTATTATCAGTGACACTCAGAACTGAGTACTTTTCATAAAGAATGAGGAGAGGTCCTAATGCTTTATTTAACTCTGTTACTTGACCACACACGGACTGATCGGAGTAGGGGCCTAGAGGGGACATTCCAGAAACGTAAGATGTTCAGGTGACCTGCTGTGTCAGGAAGTAACCTCTGGCTCTCACCCATCTGAATCCAGGAAGTCGGAGGCAGTGGAAATGGACGAGATGATGGCGGCCATGGTGCTCACGTCCCTGTCCTGCAGCCCTGTTGTACAGAGTCCTCCCGGGGGCGAGGCCAACTTTTCTGGTGAGGAACGGGGCCGAATGGGTTCTGGGTGCGGCTGAGGCTTCCATTCTTTCGGAGTTCGATGCTTGCATTCTCTCTCCTCAGTTTCCTCCTCTGGGGAGAAGTTTCCTGGTGCATTGTGAAGATGGTTGAGTGCGAGACTGACCCTCACTGGCCACCTGAGTAAGTTCTTCCACGGAGTAAGCGAGCAAGGCACTCGGGCTGCACGAGGCCAGTAGAGGGACGTTTAGTTGTAAAGGTAGGAACGTACTAAGTGATCCCCTCGTGGCCTCAGCCGATTCACAGCCCCCTTCCAAGTGCCTCATTCAGCCTCATAAATTAGTGTGGAATAAACGATCTGAAGTCTGAAATAAATCTAATTGCTTAATGCAAACCAATAGAAAGACTTCATAACAAATTTATAAATTAAAAGAAAATGCTAGCACAACCCCCCAAATACATTATGAGTAATATGGGAGGAAGGTGGGTTGCTGGATATTAGTAGTTTGACAAGATTTGTGGTGAATCTGAACATTTTTTTTTTGTTGAAATTTGTTATCTGGCTGACCTAACTTACTCCCAGGGAATAACTTTTTTGTTGGTGAGATCTAACTGAATCGTGAGCTTCTTAAAACCTTATAGGAAAATAATGGAGTCAGTTTTGAACATATCAGGTGGAAAGTGGCCTTTACAAAGCATCCCTCATAAGTTATCTCCCTACTTAGAAAATAAATGTAAGGAAGTGATAAGTTTTACTTATTTCACCAAGGCCTGTCATCAATGGCTAGACTGCTAGAAGAAGCTATTGCAGTCTGACAGCACCAGACTGTTGAGGGGCAGAGCATCATACGCTTGTTCTGTGAACCCCTGGGGTCCACACCAGCAACACAGGAGGAGAGGAGTCAGTTAAAAATTATTCATTTATTTGGTTGTGCTGAATTTTAGCTGTGGCATGGGAACTCGTAGTTCTGGCATGAGGAATCTAGCTCCCTGACCAGAAATTGGCCCCTTGCATTGGGAACTCAGAGTCTTAGCCACTAGACCTTCAGGGAAGTCCCATAGAGTCAGTTTTAAGTTCTCAGGAAACTCTGCAAGTTTAGGAGATTGAGGAGGTTGGTCAACAGAAAGAAGATCCAGGAAAATATCATAAAGGGAAAGAAAATCATTGACTGAAACTCCCCTCAGCTTGTGTGTGTGTGTGTGTGTGTGTGTGTGTGTGTGTGTATAATCCATTCATATATGTTCACACACACCCCCCGATGCTAGCATAAACCCGTCTCACTGATAATATGCTGTGATATCTTAAGTTCCCTTTGATAAACATTTTTTTATTGTCTGTTAAAGGTGTTGTCCCATAACAACATATTTCTGATCTTCCGTTGAAGTAAGTGGGAAGATAAGGCCCCCTTGGCAGCTAATTATGTTGACGTAGTCTGGAAGGTGAGGTCTCTACAACAACCAAAACCTTGCTCTCATCATGGCTGCTTTTTGCAGAATCCATCCATTCCTCCTGGTGCCTATATTGTTAGGATGGGTCTGCGTGGGCCTGTGGAGAGCAGAGGGCATTACAAGGATTTCTTAGAAGTTCAGGGTGCATTGGCCAGGGAACATTTTGTTTTCCTGGTAGAGAATCTCTGTTGACGCTGCCTTAGAAAATTGTATGATCTAAGGTAGAGTGATTTATGTTCCTCTTATAAGATATATGGGGCTTCCATAGTGGCTCAGATGGTAAAGAATCTGCCTGCAATGCACGAGACCCAAGTTCGATCCCTGGGTCAAGAAATGGCAACCCACTCCAGTATTCTTGCCTGGAGAATCCCATGGACAGAGGAGCCTGGCGAGGTTCAGTCCATGGTGTTGCAGAGTCAGACATGACTGAGCGACTAAAACTTTGTTTCACTTATAAGATACCGGTTAATTTATGAGTCACTTTTTAGCTTTGGTTTGAATTTTTCCTTTTGTGCCAGTTTGCCAGTGTTGCACTGAGTCCCTTGAGTGGCCCCTCCGTGCAGGACTGCTGTGTCGTGGGGCAGGCCAGTTCTCCTCTCCTGTTCTGACGCTAGATGTAGCCTTCTTCCCCTTCGCCATCTCTCCCTGATAGATTTCCTTAGTGGACCTGTGAGAATCACTGGCGGCTCCTGCTTTCTTTCCTGAAGGGCTACCCTATATTTAGCCTCATGTGTAGATGTCCTAAACTCTCAGTTGCCAGGAAGTCACACCTTTGAGACTGACAGTGATGCTTAGGGAGGGCAGAGTTCATTTGGCCCATTCTGTTTGGCCAGGCTTCTCCTAGCATTTAAGACTTAAATAAGGAGAACCTGGATTGGAAATGTGGAATGCTGGGTGTCTAGGTTAACCTGGAAGTGGATTGGAATATGGGGTAGGATGAGAGGAAAGCAGTGGGATGCTTATGCTGGCCTCAGGG
Organism: Madoqua kirkii; assembly: GCA_006408675.1. Classification (NCBI taxonomy): domain Eukaryota; kingdom Metazoa; phylum Chordata; class Mammalia; order Artiodactyla; family Bovidae; genus Madoqua; species Madoqua kirkii. The sequence goes on from SJYC01009532.1 coordinate 60,860, forward strand.
GATATGGTAGATGGTCTCAGAATCCAGGGTAAGGAGGTCTTGTGGACCTCCGCCCGTGTGGAAGTTGGGGCTTGAGGACAAGGCCACCACACCTGAATGTGTCATAGGTTGTTCCCTTTTTCTTGCTTTTTCTGTGTATCAAAATTTCAGGTTCTCTTGTATAAATTGGGCTTCCCTAGTGGCTCAGTGATAAAGAATCCACCTGCCAAAGCCCGCTAGCCAATGCAGGAGATGAAGGTTCGATACCTGGGTTAGGAAGATCCCCTGGAGTAGGAAATGGCAACCCACTCTAGTATTCGTGCCTGGAAAATCCCATAGACAGAGAAGCCTTGTGGGCTATAGTCCACGGGGTCAAAAAGAGTCAGAAACGACTTAGTGACTGAACAACAACAACTAAATGAGGTAAATTAGCACATCATTGACCAAAGATTTTTTGCAGAACCTAATGCCTGTGGCCGCCAATATGTTTTGTCAGTGAATATGAAACATCTCCGATCAATGATGTTCGGGTGACGAAAGACATACTAATGGGTCTCTGGCCAGTAAGCTGTCAGTACAGGTTTATGGCCCAGGCACGAAGAGTCTGGGCCGGGCTTAAAGCAACCGAAAGGAGGCAGCTGAAAAGCTGAAAGTTTCACACGTCTGACTGATCTTCCTGTTCAGACAGGTTGCTGGGAGCAGGGCAGTGAGTTCAGGCCCTGTCGGGCGAGCAGGCTTCCTGTCATCTCATGATGAGCCTGAACTGTTCTCGGAGCTTGTCTTTCTTGCTCTAAGCGTGTTCCCTGTGGATAAAAGCAGGAGCCAGCTCTGGTAAAGGCTTCGCCTCCCGACAGCTGTGAGACCTGGCTGAATGGTTTCTTTTCTCACGCAGGTTTTGATGTTCTTGCCTGGGTTTAAATTATCAAAAGGCGTCTTTTAAGAAAGCCTGGTTAACAAGCCCTTCTCCTGGCCTTTGCATCCTACTCCACTGCTGGGAAAACTTCCCAAGTGGTATCCAGCCCGTTTGTCTGTGCGTGGGGTGGGGTGGGGGCAGGAGAGGCTTTTCTTCTCCCCTCTCCCTGCTCTCCCCTTCCCTTTAAAGTGAGAGGTACATTTTGATTAGGTTGCCTTTCCATTAATAATACAGGTCTCCCCTGCTATGTGAAAGTAGAGCATTTCTGTGAAAACTTTTGAAAACTGAAATGGTATAAGGCAAAGAAACAATTACCGTAGGACGCCTCTTGGCTAACGGATACACAAAATACATAGTGATAAAGCACAGATACTTGCAGGTTCAGTTCAAAGCTCTGGGGGCTGGGTGCTGAGATGCTGAATGTGGTTCCTAGGAAGGGGCTTGCACTGTTTGGGGCACCCTGCCTCCATAACAGCTCACTGCAGGACCAGCATTGAAAAATATTGTCACCTTTTTTCATAAAGTGAAAGTCCTCCTTAGATTTCTTTCAGTTAGTGAAAACAGGTCCTAATGTAAGGTTGTCAATCAGTATTTGTGGGAGTTTGGTCCTAGGACCCGTGCGGATACCCAAATCCATGGATACTCAAGTCCCTTGTGTAATACAGGATTGTACTTGCATGTAAGCGATGCACATTTTCCTGCATACTATCATCCCTAGGTTACTTATAATACGTAACACAAGGCAAATGCTGTGTACAACGCTGTAAGTAGTTGGAAAGACAATGTAAATGCCTTTTAAATGTTGTTGTTTAAGTGTTTTGTTGCTGTGTGGCAAATTCAAGTGTCGCTGTGGGGATCTTTCTGGAATTCTTTCTCCTACATATTTTCAGTGCGGAAACTGGGGATTTGGAGGGCTGACTGCAGGTCTTGCATCTGAAGGTAAAGGTATAAATTGGACTTTCGAAAACTGGGGGACACCTGCATACAAAATACAGCTACAGAGTGTGTCTGGCGGTCAGTGATGATCAGCACAGCTGTGGCAGGAGGGGTCCATGAGAATAGAGCAGTCTGCCACCTGCAGACAGTGCTGCAATGATGGGGCCCATTCCTTATTTTTACTGAAGCCCAGAAAGGGGAGGGGTTTGTTAGGGAAGGGGTACTTTGTGGGTTTTTGTTTTTCCCCCTTGCAGTACAAAGCCAGGCAAGCAGAACCCGGCATTAGATTCAGGAACCCAACCTTTTTAAGAAAGTAATTTTTATTTCTGCATCTGTTTTTGGCTGTGCTGGGTCTTTGTTGCTGCTCAGGCTTTTCTCTAGTTGTAGCAGCTGGGGGCGACACTCCAGCTGCGGTGAGCCAGCTTCTTCTGTTGCAGAGCACAGGTTCCAGGGTGCTCGGGCTTCAGTCATGACAGCTCCCAGGCTCGAGAGCACGGGCTCAGCAGGTGCGCACAGGCTTAGTTCTTCCTTGGCCTGTGGGATCTTCCCAGACCAGGCCTCAAACCCGTGTCTCCTGCATTGGCAGGTGGATTCTTGACCACTGAGCCACCAGGGAAGCCCAGGAACCCAGACTCTAAACTAGAGTGTCCTGCCCCCGACCTGGGCTGTCTGCGGAATTTGGCATGAGCAAAGGGACAGGCACCGAACATCCTCTGTCTTCTCCCCTCCAGCCTCCCGCACGGCCTGTGACCCGTGGAAGGAGAGCGGCGACGTGTCAGACAGCGGCAGCAGCACCACCAGCGGGCACTGGAGCGGGAGCAGCGGCGAGATGTGTATAAGAGACAGGGGAACATTTTGTTTTCCTGGTAGAGAATCTCTGTTGACGCTGCCTTAGAAAATTGTATGATCTAAGGTAGAGTGATTTATGTTCCTCTTATAAGATATATGGGGCTTCCATAGTGGCTCAGATGGTAAAGAATCTGCCTGCAATGCACGAGACCCAAGTTCGATCCCTGGGTCAAGAAATGGCAACCCACTCCAGTATTCTTGCCTGGAGAATCCCATGGACAGAGGAGCCTGGCGAGGTTCAGTCCATGGTGTTGCAGAGTCAGACATGACTGAGCGACTAAAACTTTGTTTCACTTATAAGATACCGGTTAATTTATGAGTCACTTTTTAGCTTTGGTTTGAATTTTTCCTTTTGTGCCAGTTTGCCAGTGTTGGCACTGAGTCCCTTGAGTGGCCCCTCCGTGCAGGACTGCTGTGTCGTGGGGCAGGCCAGTTCTCCTCTCCTGTTCTGACGCTAGATGTAGCCTTCTTCCCCTTCGCCATCTCTCCCTGATAGATTTCCTTAGTGGACCTGTGAGAATCACTGGCGGCTCCTGCTTTCTTTCCTGAAGGGCTACCCTATATTTAGCCTCATGTGTAGATGTCCTAAACTCTCAGTTGCCAGGAAGTCACACCTTTGAGACTGACAGTGATGCTTAGGGAGGGCAGAGTTCATTTGGCCCATTCTGTTTGGCCAGGCTTCTCCTAGCATTTAAGACTTAAATAAGGAGAACCTGGATTGGAAATGTGGAATGCTGGGTGTCTAGGTTAACCTGGAAGTGGATTGGAATATGGGGTAGGATGAGAGGAAAGCAGTGGGATGCTTATGCTGGCCTCAGGGGATATGGTAGATGGTCTCAGAATCCAGGGTAAGGAGGTCTTGTGGACCTCCGCCCGTGTGGAAGTTGGGGCTTGAGGACAAGGCCACCACACCTGAATGTGTCATAGGTTGTTCCCTTTTTCTTGCTTTTTCTGTGTATCAAAATTTCAGGTTCTCTTGTATAAATTGGGCTTCCCTAGTGGCTCAGTGATAAAGAATCCACCTGCCAAAGCCCGCTAGCCAATGCAGGAGATGAAGGTTCGATACCTGGGTTAGGAAGATCCCCTGGAGTAGGAAATGGCAACCCACTCTAGTATTCGTGCCTGGAAAATCCCATAGACAGAGAAGCCTTGTGGGCTATAGTCCACGGGGTCAAAAAGAGTCAGAAACGACTTAGTGACTGAACAACAACAACTAAATGAGGTAAATTAGCACATCATTGACCAAAGATTTTTTGCAGAACCTAATGCCTGTGGCCGCCTCCTGTCTCTTATACACATCTAGATGTGTATAAGAGACAGCCGTATCTCCTCTCCTCCATCCCCCTGCCCCCAAGCCCACCCCTATCTCCGCTCCAGACCGATGCCAGCCCCCAGGACCAGCTCTTTGCCCCTGTTTGTCAGTCTCTCTGGTCTCTGGGAACCCCTTTACTCGATTGAGCCTTCTGCTCAGTCCTGTTGGATGTGACTGGAGCCCCACTGGGTAAGGCTGAGCGGGGGGACATGACCTCCTCATCCCTTGTTCCTTTCCTTCCAGAACTCGGTGAAGGTGATGTACAAGTGCCTGTGGCCCAGCTGTGGCAAAGTCCTGCGCTCCATCGTGGGCATCAAGCGGCACGTGAAAGCTCTCCACTTGGGGTAGGTGCGCACGCAGAGCTCCTCTGCCTCAGGCACTCTTCAGACCTCCTCCACCCGCTGATTCCCCGAGACCCACACCCCCAAATGCTTCTGAGAACCTGGCTGGCTGAGGACCCCACCCATCCCTGATCCCGGGCCCTGTGGAACAGCCCCTTTGCTGGGATCTTTGCTGGGAAGGAGGCCCTCCTGCGGTGGTGGGTGTTGATGCTGTTGATGGGTATGTCTTCTCACCCCGGAGGGAAGATGGTTCAGTTCTGGGCACTTAGAGGATCGTTAGTTACTTAGAGCCTGTTGCTTCCCCTTGGGGAGCTGGGGCTCCCCTCACACTGACACCCGGAGCTGGAGCTGCATATGGCCAAGGAGACTGACTCAGTCCTTCCCCTGCCGGAGAGTGTGACCACGAGTGAGTGGCGCCCAGAGATGACCGAGGGCAAAGCGTGAAGCAGATCTGGCCAGAGGAGAAGCCCTCGTTGCTAGGGAAAATAATTCCCCTTGTGTCAGGGTGCAATCCCTGGGATCCCGTGTCGGGACCTGGGCTCCCACCTGTCCTCCCGGGCTGCTCCTGTGACTTGCTGGTGGCCCTGAGCAGGTGCTCCCCTCATGCCTTGCTGTCCCCTGTGTTTGGACCAGGGCAGCTTGTCCCTGGTTGTCACCACATCTCCCTCCCCTGCAGGGACACCGTGGACTCTGACCAGTTCAAGCGGGAGGAGGATTCTACTACACAGAGGTGCAGATGAAGGGGGAAGCTGCTGCGGCTGGCGGCTCCACAGCCGACCCGGCTCCGACCCCCAGCGTGACCAGCCCGCCCCTCACCATCCTGCCCCCACCGCCTCCTCCCAAAACCCAGTCCTCAGGCCCAGATCACCCTGGCCTGGAGTCTTACCTGCCCTCCGGTGCTCTCAGCAAGTCAGCTCCTGGCTCCTTCTGGCACATTCAGGCCGACCATGCATACCAGGTATGGGGACCCCCGGGAGCTCAGCCTAGGAGGCTGTGAGAGATTCCGTGCCTGTCACTGGTCAGCCTGATCACAGGCCACTGACCACACTGATTGGAGGCTGAGTTCTCAGCTGAATTACCCATCTCTTACTTCTATAAGGAAAATGACTTCACACTCAATAAACACAGGAATTCCAGAGTTGTTCCTTGGTGACTGTAATGAGTGGTTACTGAATCTGGCTGAATCCAGTGGTTAAGAAATCTGGCTGAATCCCTGAGTAACCAGTATGATGGATTTGGATGGGGGAATTGGTCCATCATTGGTTATGAGGGGATAGACTAGTGTAGTAGGGTTTCCGAGAGCAAATGCCCAATTCTCAGAATTGTACTACATTAAATAATCTGGCACTCAGTGTTTTGAATACCTATTGTGTGTCAAGCTGCAGGATAAGCTTTGCAGATAGAACAAGATATATAATTCTTGAGCTTGTAAAGTGTACGGTTTAGCTGGAGAGAGAAATGAATGTGTAACTATGATTAATTATAATAAGTAGTTAAAATATCTTACTGGAGGCACAAGCAGTTGTGGTGGGGACAGGAAGGACCAAGCTTCCCTGGTGGCTCAGTGGTAAAGAATCCACCTGCCAATGCAGGCGATTCGGGTTCAATCCCTGGGTTGGGAAGATCCTCTGGAGAAGGAAGTGGCAACCAGCTCCAGTATTCTTACCTAGGAAATCCCATGGACAGAGGAGCCTAGCAGGGTACAGTTCACGAGTCGGACACAAATTATGACTAAACTAAAGTAGCTGTAAAGACCAAGGTACTATGCCCATGGGTTGCAAAAGCAGGCATGGAGCGGGTGGCATTTCGGGGGGTTTTTACTGCATGTAATAGGTGCTGAAGACTCTGTTTGCCATGTGCAAGTTTTTCTTAAAATCCTTTGATGCCTACTGCTTGGTTTTTTCCTACTGTAGGTTGATTTGCAAGTTAGTAATTAAGAAGCAGTGCTTTCCGTCGGAAAGCCTTTAGAGAGCGAGCCAGCTCTCCTCCTCATTAGAATGAGTGGCCATGAGTGGTCGCTCAGCTGTTTCAGCTCCGGTGGCCCTTCAGGCCGCCAGCTGTCCCTGTGACATGAGGCCTGGAGAGGGCGGTTGGTGATTTTAGAAACAAACGACCTGGAGAGTCTCTGCTTCCATGCAGTTGCCCCAGGGGTGGCAGGCGCTTAGCACGGTGCCTGTGCCCCAACTCACAAGGCTGAATTTCTGGGGGAGCTGCCCCGAGCATGTTCTTGGTAGGTGATCCCACCAAGAAGTTAATCTGCAGAGATGATTAACTCATGAGGCTGGCACGTAAACCAGCTCCAAGAGGAGAGCTCCAAGAAAAGACTGGAGCCCAAGACAAGGGCGACTCCAGAGCGCTGGTGCTCTGCTGTTTCTCTCGGGAGGGGCATTCTGGGGTGTCCCAGGACTTTGTAGTGCGAGGTGCACCTGTTGCTGCAGACCGTGAGGTCCCTGGGTGGGAGGAGGGCCCTGGCCGACGCGCTCTGTCTCCACAGGCTCTGCCGCCTTTCCAGATCCCAGTCTCCCCGCACATCTACACCAGCATCAGCTGGGCCGCTGCCCCCTCCAGCACCTCCTCCCTGTCCCCGGTGAGTGCACCCAACCCTCCGAGCCCCTCAGCTCTTCCAGAGGCCCCAGAGCCAGCCGAGGGCTCAGCCGCACACACCTCGTGCTGGAGGCCTTTCCCTCTGAGCTCGTTGCCTCCTGCACCTCAGCTTCTTGAAGTCTTCATACCCTTGCCCACCTGCCCCCACCACCACCAGGTCACAGGTGCCCATAGAATGTGGGAGGGGTGTGCTGGAGAGGAGCACCCAGATCAAGTTTATTGCCGAGATCATGAGGCCAGGTGGGATCAGCACCCTATTTAGTCCTGAGCCCCTGGGGGTTCTTGGTAAGGTTTTGATGCCAAGAGGAGGAGGGAGAGGACATGGGGAAGCTGGAGAGGAAGAGGGAGGGTGAGAAAGGAAAGGGGCGTGTGGAGGGCTGTGCAGGTGGATCAGAGCTCCCCGGGCCACTGCAGACCAGCGCCTTAGGTTGCTTGCCCCCAAACTGAAATAAATCAGAAGTTATTTTGAATCCCCATGGACAGAAGCGCCTGGTGGGCTACAGTCCATGGTGTTGCAAAGAGTTGGGCACGACTGAGAGACCCTTAGGGTGTTGCAGTCTGAAATGCCTCCTGCAGGAAGGCATCACCACACACTGTAAAACCCACGTGCCCGAAGGTGCCGCTGAGGCTGTGCCGTCCCTCTTTCTGCCCCAGTATGAGCTGCTTCTGAATCTGCAGATGGTAGCCCATGAGGGGCTCAGGCCGAGTGGCTCTCCTGCTTGGAGCCTTTCAAGGCTGGCTCCTCCCTTTCCACATCCACTCCCTCCTTGATCCCTGCTCACCTCTCACTGAAGTTTCCTTCTAGAGAAGGCCTCCTGGCACAAGGTGGGGTGGGGCTAGCTGGCTGTCCCCCAGGATGGTCCTTTGGCCTTGCACTTCTGCCTTCACGCTCACAGCCCCTCTCCCTGTGCCCAGGTCCGGAGCCGGTCGCTAAGCTTCAGCGAGCCCCAGCAGCCGCCGCCTGCCGTGAAGTCTCACCTGATCGTCACGTCTCCACCTCGGGCCCAGAGCACCACCAGGTGAGCCTGTGCTCTCCTGAGATCTCCTTGGGGGCTCCTGTCCCCACCCACCCCTCGTCCCTAGGGCTGGCCCCAGGGAGCCAGTGGAGGACGTCTCAGATGCGAGTGAGGCAGTTGGTCCTCCGGCCCTGGTGGTTCCCCTTGCTGGCTGGCCAGTGGTGACCATCCCCTCATCGACCCATCTTGCAGGAAAGCCCGCGGGGAAGCTAAGAAGTGCCGCAAGGTATATGGCATTGAGCACCGGGACCAGTGGTGCACCGCCTGCCGCTGGAAGAAGGCCTGCCAGCGCTTCCTGGACTGAACCACGGCCCCTCCCGGCGGTCTGGGGACACAGGCAGATGGGTCCCAAGCCCCACAGCGGAAGCCTAAAAGCTACAGAGTGGACACGGGGAGTTTGGGCTCTATTGGCTAAGGTTGAATACTCAAAACATTTTCCCCTCCCTCATGGGAATGTTTTAGTTTTTTTTTTTTTTTAATAGAAACAAAAAGAATCTTTTTTTTCTTCCCCTAAAATAAGAGAGAGCCAAAACTGACCAAGGGTATTCTGCAGCAAACCAGAGACCAAAGAAATGACAGCCCCTCCTCTCCTCCCCACAGCCCATCTCCCTAGGGGATGAATGTGTACTGTATTCAAGGAAGGGACAGCTCATTGTGTTTCCTGCTGAGCTGGTGGATTCTTTGCTTTCTCCACTCTTTCAGAAGGGACTGTGAGCTACATGGATTTACTTTCTTTTTTTTTTTTAAGAAAAAAAAAAGAGGTTTCTGGCTGATGACTCAGAGAACAGGACCTGCTGAGGCTGGGGTGGGAATACGGGGCTGATGTGTGGGCTTTTTGGGGTGCAACTGGCCCCCTTTCTCCACCCAGATCTAGGAGAAGGGAGAGATTGTCCTCACCCAGCATCTTCCATCAGAATGCAAGGAAAGCCCTTTTTCTGGTGCCAGCTGCTCCGATCTGGGGTCCCTCAGGTCCGGTTGCAGCCCAACAGATACGATGTGGCCTCTTCTCCAAGCCCAGACTCGTAGGTTTGTAAAAAGACTGTCCCCAGGAAGCTGAGCCAAAAGGCTAAAAAGAATTCACGTTATACAGTGTGGCAGATCAAGACTACCTTGCCCACTCTTTCCTTGAGAAGAGATCAGATGGTCTGTAATCCTTCTCTAATACTCGGGCGAGAGTTCTTCGTGTTCCCCGAGTGAACCCACACACCCCCCTCCCCACCAGCTCTGAAAGACACCCTCTCAGAAACACTTTGTTTTCACTTACGGTGTATTCAAGAGCCTCTTTCTGATTAAAGATTCCCCCTTTGGCGGAGAGATCCTGCCCTGAGGTTGGTCCCTCTTCGTCTCATGGGAACCAAGGATTTTCCTGTGTTCCTCCAAGGCCATAGGGCCGGGCTGGTGAAGAGAACAGACAGAAAGGTAGGCGGCGGCTCCTGCCACGGTGAGGGCGCAGAGCTGGCGTGGGGCTCCATGGGCTCACCTGGCCCTTTGGGGACCGCCTGGTTTTCCTCCTAAGGTGACAGGCAGGACAGGACTCTTCAGGGGGCTTCTGCTTGGTCCAGTCAGTGTGATGGGGAGGGTCAGTTGGATGTAGTGTCGTGGTCCCAGACACCTGTTGCATGTCATTTCTGGGGAGGTTAGGGGGCCTGAGGAGGTCACGTGACAGGAAATGGGGTTGATTTAGCATCTACTGGAGACCCCAGGAATGGAGGGGACCCTGGACTGCATGACCTGAGAGCTGAATACATGAATCCATTTTTGTTGAGGGACAAGTAGAGGCAAGGGGTTCTGTGCCTGGGCGAGCAGGGCTGGGGGAGGGCACGTTTTTGGCTTAAAGCCTCACCTTTCTGCCGAGCGGGACTGGTTTGGGGGACTCCTCAGGGCCTGCATCCCAGATGTCAGGGGCTCAGGGAACTCGACCACGAGGCCAGCTCTCTGGGGTTTGCACAGTGGCATCCAGCCTTTGGCTGTGAGCAAGGCTGTCCTTCCTGTCCAGGCGGGCTCAGCTGGCTGCAGAAACCTGATAGATGCCTTTCCGTCTGTGACACGCGTGTGTTGGAAACCGGCAGACGGGGATGGGGGGTGTGATGGTGTGAAGTGTGATGGTGACCTGGGTTTGGTGACAGAAGGGAAAGGCACTCTTACACATGAGTGTCTTTGGTGGTGATGGGATATATTTTTATAACTTAGTAAAAAAAAAAAAAAATGTATGTGGAATTCTGTCCCTTGGTAAAGCTGGAAATCAGGCCAGCAAGAGGTTCTGGGTTCTTCCTCCCGCTCCTTCAAGCTCCCAGCTTCCCAAAGCTGAGTCCCGGCTTCCTGCCCTGTGCACCTGTAGGTCCTACCCGTGTGAGGACGGGGCCTTTGAGATGGGGGTGGGGGGAGCTCTGCCCAGCAGCGTCTCCCCTTTCCTCCTTACTCAAATTTTTTGCCGGGTCTCCTCTTTGGAGACACTATTTTCATTTCCCCCTCAGTTTGGACGGTGTAGGTACAACTGGATATCAAGATTTTCTCTAAGTAAGGCAGGCTTCTCGCGTCACTGCTGCACAGGGCAGAAAAGGAAGAGAGAAGAAATTGATGCAACAATTTCAGAACTGAGGTTTTTTTTTGTTTTTTAAATGTTCTGGTGCGGCTTTCCCTGCTGGCCTTTGCTCCGGCCTCCTTCCCGATGGTGGTGGCCTCCTCCAGCCTCTCTCCTCCCACTGCTCCATCTGTGGCTGTCGTGTGGGTTCTTGACGTGTGGTCTGTCCCAGGGTTGTCCCTTTCGTCTCTTCTCGGAGGGGAGGGGGTGGTTTGTGAACTGATCCCACCAACACGCCTGTTTTCTTCATCTCTGTATTTCTCCCTCCTTCCTGGCCCATCCTGGGAGGCAGAATCTGATGGAAGGTAAGAGGCGACAGGTGCGCTTTGGAAACTAACAGGACGGATTTGGCAAAGCGAGCGTCTTGGGAAACTCTTTACTCCGGGGATGTTATGCTAATTCACAGTGTTTTGGAAGTAGCTTTGGAGTCTGTGGTGCCTGCTTTGAGCAGCCTTAATGATACTGAATCTGCACCCATGCTTGCGCCTTCAGTGCAAAGAGAGTCCAGTGAATGGTGGTGGTGGTAGTGGTTGAGTCACTGGGTCCTGTCTGACTCTTTGCAACCTCGTGGTAGCCCTGCAGGCTCTTCTTGTTCGTGGGATTTCCCAGGCAAAAAGACTGGAGTGACTTGCCATTTCCTGGTGGTCAAGTGAGGTCACAGGTGCAGAACACAGGAACAACGGGTGAGTAACATGGCTTAGATCGACTGATCTGACTTCTAAGCTGGCTGTGAAAGCAGTCCGTAATTTCAGAACACATTCTGAGCAACATCCACAATGTTGCAGTTAGCCTGAGGCTAGATTCTTTGAAGGACATAATGGATTTGGATGTGGAAACTGACTTGTCGGAAGAAATCTGTCCTGTTACTTTCTGGTCCTCGCAGGTTCTGACTTTACCAGGGGCAAAAAGAAAAAAAAGGAGAGGGAGATAAATCCCATCTGTGAACTTGTCTTTATTGGCGCCTTTTCCCCAGCTGTCTTCCAAGTATTATTTTTACTGTTAAAAATTTTTTTAAAAATGTGAAATATAATGTTTTTACAGCAATATGAAATATATTTTATAAGGAATAAAATGGTACATTGTCTGATTTGATGTGTGCCTGTCCCTCTGCCCTCTCACCCTGCAAAAGATAAGATTATTGTCCTTGGTGTTAAGCAAGCAATAGTCCCGGGGGAGGTGTGTACACTCCTTTGCTTATAGTAACAGCAGGCAACATTATCAGGGACCTGGCCAAGTGCTTGCATGGATAACCCACAAAGGAATTACTGTTGTCAGTAATTTTATTTTTAAAATTAAAAAAAATATTTTAAAATTTTATTTATTTTCATTCCATCACTTTCATTTTACAGGCAAGGAAAGTGAGGCCCAGAGGTTAGAAAACTTGCCCAAAGTCATCATCTGGGAAATATAATGGCACTAGGATTATAATCTAGAAAATAACCATTTTCTTTTTTTTCCTAATCTCTAATTTTAATTTTTACAGCTTAATGGTTTATTACAGTGCAAACACCTAAGTATCCACCATTCCTTCAAAACACAGATCGTGGCCAGCATTCCAGAAACTGCCATTGTACCTCTGTGTTGTGCTCAGTCGCTCAGTCATGTCCGACTCTGTTCGAACCCTATGGACTGTTGCCCGCCAGGCTCCTCTGTCCATGGGGATTCTCTAGGCAAGAATACTAGTGTGGGTTCCGATGCCCTCCTTCAGAGGATCTTCCCAACCCAGGGATCAAACCCAGGTCTCCCGCACTGCAGGCAGATTCTTTACCATCTGAGCCACCAGGGAAGCCCTCTGCTGCTGCTGCTAAGTCGCTTCAGTCATGTCCGACTCTGTGCAACCCCATAGACAGCAGCCCACCAGGTTTCCCTGTCCTTGGAATTCTCCAGGCAAGAACACTGGAGTGGGTTGCCATTGCTTTCTCCGAGGGAAGCCCTCTAGCAAGGTGCTATTTCTCTTTTCCTCATAAAAGCAACCACTGTTCTTTGACTTTTACATCAGTGACTTACTTGATTTAGGAAAATAAGCATTTTCTCTCTTGCTTGCATTGTCGACAATGGGGAGAAGCCCCCAGCTGTGAACCTGAATGTGCCTAAGGAGAGAATGAGCCACCTTCTGCTTGTGCAGTGTGTGCTAACCCTGGGGAGTAACAGGGGCTGCCCCTCCCCACCCTCACCCCGTCAACCCATGTGATGGCCCTCGAGGCGGGTTCAGAGCTGGCCTGGGGGGAAGGGGAGGTGGCACAGAAGGCTCTGTCCCAACCTGGGAGGGGGCTCTAGGACCCCCTCACAGCACCCAGCAGGAGGTATGAAGCAGCTCCGGCAAGACCTAAGAGCTAGATTACTGCCAAAGTCAATCTAGCTCAGCAAGCAGCCTGTGGGAGAGCCTGTCCTTGGCCCTTTCCCTCCCCTTGGTGTAGATCAGAGGGCCCCCTCCGCCCCCTCCCCTGTCCTTGCCCCACTTGGTCTCTCTAAAAAGACTCACTGTGGTTTCCCACCGCTGCCAGCCACCCCCACCCTGCCTTCCCACACCCCTCCTTTAAAAGGGTTTACTGCCTTTGGGCCGGACATTGTCCATTTGCAGCTCTGGACCCTCCCAGGTCCACCTTTGTGGCTGCATCCGAGGACCTCCTCACTTTCTGGCTCCCAGCTGGGTCTGACCCACAGGAGACGCCAGGCTAGAGTTTGAAGGGAGAGAGTTGTTCAGTCTTGCTGACGGTACTACCCTGCACAGTGAGTGGCTGTTTCCCTCCTGATCACTAGAGGGAGCTACAGCCCTCACTGGGTTCTAGTAACCCCTCACCTCACCAGGCGCCGCCTCCCCCAAGTTCCCTAACAGAGCCCCTTACCCTCCCTATTGATTTCCCACGGCCCTCTATCTATGTGTATAGATGTTTGACCCACCTCAGTCACTCCATTTGGGTGGATCAGAGGTTTCTTGGCTGAACTGATATTACCCATCTTAACATGTTTTGAGTTAATTTCGACCCCATCCAGAGGGTCCCAAACCAGCAAATCTACATCACCTGGGAATTGTTAAAGATGCAACTTTCTAGTGAGTCAGAAACTGAGGGTGGGGTGCAACAGCCTGGCCCCTCCATCACCCTGCCCGCTGGGTCCAATCACATAGCTGGAGGCTTTGGATCTGGGGACCCAGCACAGTCAGGGGGTTCTTGCTCGACGCACTTCACATAAAACAGAGTCACCTGTGTTTGGCCTCTGGCTCCCTGGAGAGGCAGCTCTGGAGTCTGTGCTCTCAGTTAAAGAAGCAGGCAATCCATTTACTAACCGTTTGCTCAGTAGAAGTTTAATGGAGAAATATCTGTTTAAAACAATCGGTCAAAAAGAACAGCTCTTTTACAAACAAGTTACGGCAGTGACGAGTCAAAACCCCAGGCTTGATTTCCTGTTCCTTGAACCCACCACCTCAAAGAAGGAAGAGGTGGGTGAGAAGGAGAGATGGGGCTGTTTAAATGTTAGCTGGAGGAATTACAAAAATACACTCTGATGTAGCAAGAGGGTTGTCATGAAACATGCCATGGGTGGGGAGGGGCCAGGAGGAGTCAGGGAGGGAAAGACAACCAGATGGGGCAGGGCCCTGGGGTGGCAGCCTGGAGGCAAAGCTCGCCTCAGTGCCTTGGGGAGGGAGGCGTCCTGATGCCCAGCCGGCAGGTTTGGGGCTGGAGACATGCTGCTTTGGGGATCGCCCGGACACCTGGGGAGACATAAAATGACAAATTAATGGCAGATTAAAATGGCAAATCTGACAGTTTTTCTGACCCTTCAGTTTGATTTTCCCTAGTGCCTGAGAAATAGAAAGGAGGCAAAGAAAAACTATCATCTGAGACTTTCCTGGTGGTCCAGAGGTTAAGATTTTGTGCTCTAAATGCAAGGGTGCTGTGTGCTGTGCTTAGTCGCTGTCGTTTCCAACTCTTTGCAACCCCGTGGACTGTAGCCCATCAGGCACCTCTGCCCTTGGAGATTCTCCAGGCAAGAATACTGGAGTGGGTTGCCATGCACTTCTCCAGGGGATCTTCCCAGCCCAGGAATCAAACCCGGGTCTCCCACATTGCAGGTGGATTCTTTACCCTCTGGGCCACCAGGGAAGGCCAAGAATACTGGAGTGGGTAATTTATCCCTTCTCCAGCAGATCTTCCCGACTCAGGAGTTGAATGGGGGTCTCCTGCCTTGCAGGCGGATTCTTCACCAGCTGAGCTATCAGAGAGGCCCTAAATGTACAGGGCCCAGGTTCAATCCCTCGTCAGGCAACTAAGAAACCACATGTTGTACAGTGCGGCCGAGTAAATTATGTTTAAAAAAAAAAAGTTTTATAATCCACATAGCCCCAAAAGCAGCAAGAAGGGGTCCTTGACTCCTACACACCTGTTTTCCTGGCCCATAATCTAGTGTCAGAACCAACAGGACAAAGGAGAAGCCTCCTGCCCAGCAACAGTTCTCTTATCCCCAGTATCAGTATTTGGAATCTCTGTATAGTAATTCATTTCTTCAGGCTAAAAAGAGCCCTCATTTGTGGCTCTCTTATATTACAAGTGCTAACTTCACTGATTCCTCACCAGGAATGAATCTGCTCACTCTCCACCATCTAGAAAGTCAAGGTCCGGGGCAGCGGAAGAGAGGAGGGGAGCATAGTGCCAGGAAAATGGACGGTAGGTATTGGGATCGGTCGCGTACTCTTCACAGGTCTCTCTAGGACTGGTCCTGCACCCCAGTGTCCCCCCTGTTTTTGTTCCATTTGTTATTTTTTTTATCGGAGTGTCATTGCTTTATTATGTTGTTAGTGTCTGCTGTAGAACAAAGTGAATCAGCGATAAGCATACGTATATCTCCTCCCTCCTGAGCCTCTCTCCGTCCCATCTCGCCCCATCCCACCCCTCTCAGTCGTCACAGAGCTGCTGTGCCACACAGCAGCTTCCCACTAGCTGTTTTACGTGACAGTGTGTATAGTCGGCACTGCTCTCTTGATCCATGCCACCTCTTGCCTCCCCTGCTGCATCCACTCCATTCCCTATAGTCTGAGTCTATTCCCACCCTGCAAATAGGTTCCTCTGTATCATTCTTCTAGATTCCATATATACCAGTGTCCAGGACATCATTATGCTTTCTGAATAAAGGTTCTTTATCCCAAGTGTTTGCTTCCCCAGTGGCTCGTGGTAAAGAACCTGTCTCCCAGTACAGGAGACACTGGAGACATGGGTCCTATCCCCTAGAGGAGGAAGTGGCAACCCACTCCAGTATTCTTGCCTGGGGAATCCCATGGATAGAGGAGCCTGATGGGCTGCAGTCCATGAGGTCACAAAGAGTCGGACATGACTGAGCACACACACAGACACGTCCCATGTGTTGAGTGGCACCGTTTCGTCCAACATTCTAAATATAGGTTGGGTGTCTCAGGTGTCCAGAACAGCTCTGGCAATAGGAGTCCCCGAGCCGTGGAGAAATCTCAAGCATGTGTGGGGCTGGCTGGGGTGTGTACAGGCGAATAAAGACAGGCTTAAGGGACTCATAAATACACATCCACACTGGAACTCAGCAGTCATGAATGTGTGGAAAAAAGAATCAGCAAGATGGTCGCAAGAGGAGAGCAATCGATAATACCCAGATGAGCCTCTTAATATCACCATCATTTCCATCAAGAACTTTATATCTTGAGCAAAGCCATGGGCAGAAGCTGGTTATCCGCTATGTTCCAGTGCCTCTTAGTTGGAGGCTTAATAGAAAACTAGAAAACCAATTGCCCGAATAGAGGCTCAAATAGTTTTTCTAAAAACTAAATTGATTCCTGCTAATGTGACTGATTTGAAACTGTCTTTATAAGGCAAACGGTCATAGTTAAGACTTAGACGAGTTCAGGGTGACTTGATGGCCCCTTTAAAGAAGAATGTCCCTAAAGTTTAGGAGGAAGGTTCGGTGGGGGTGGCGGGGGTGGCAG
>SJYC01009533.1:0-73073 GCA_006408675.1 Madoqua kirkii
GGGGGGGGCATATGTATACCTATGGCTGACTCATGTTGATGTGTGGCAGAAACCAACACAATATTGTAAAGCAATTATCCTCCAATTAAACTTTTAAAAAGAAGAATTTCTTTAAGATTTGGAAGAATTCAGACCATGCCATTTCTGAAAGATTTTTTTTATTAGGTCCCATAGAGATATGGCTTTGGAGAAATGAAGGCTTATTAGGGATCCAAGAATATGACTTCAGAACCAGTGCAGGGCCTTCAGAGATTAGTCATTCTGCTAAAATAAACACAGCAGCCTTTGGCTCGCCACTGAATACATATATCCATATTTGGCAATGGGCGTTTTGCAAACAAGCCAGCCTACCTGCAAAGGGTTATGTGGGCTGCCTTCCTGCTGCAGTGTGGGTGCTCAAGATTCACACATGGATTAATATACGTTGAAGGAAGATTATTAACAATCTGGCTACCGTTGACATAGGGGAAGCAAAGTAAAAGAGCCCATGCACAGACTTTCTGCTTTTATGCCTCTGTGTCAGGCAAAAGCCCCACTTGGGTGATAATGTTTGTGGAAAGTTTCTGACCAACTGAATAGTTCATTCTGTTAGGGGAAGCTTCTCTCTTTAAGGAGAGATGTGAGATACCACATGTGAGCCGGTGCGTTCTGTCCTGTCTGACTCTTTTCGACCTCATAAACTGCACACAACCTGCCAGGCTCCTCTGTCCATGGGATTCTCCAGGCAAGAATATTGGAGTGGGTTGCCATTTCCTCCTCCTGGGGATCTTCCCAACCCAGGGATTGAACCCATGTCTCCTGCATTGACAGGCAAATTCTTTACCACTGAGCCACCAGGGAAGCTCAGATGAAATCCTGCAGATAATCATATTCCTACCTATGAGTTAAGGCACATATGCTTAATGATTGGAATTCTCTCAGATTTTCAGAAAAGTTCATTGTGCTAGTTGCCTCTGCCACTCAAAGTTATGTATAAGTTAATGGGCTGAGGAAAGCCAAGTTTGTAATGACTGGGAAATAAGTTAGGATCTCTGATATTTGTGTCTGATCTGCATTGTAGGTACATGTATAAACAAGTGCCTGGGGGAGGAAGAACAGACAGGCAGGGAGATAGGAGGAAGGGCAAGCAACCAAATACACACGAAACAAGTGGCACCTGGGCACTTCCCCAGTGGTCCAGTGGTTAAGAATCTGCCTGCCAAGGAAGGGGACATGGGTGAATCCCTAGTACAGGAAGATCCCACATGCTGTGTATACCACAACTACTGAAGCTCTCACACCCTAGAACCTGTGCTCTGCAACGAAAGAAGCTGCCCCAGTGAGAAGCCTGTGCACTACCCTAGAGAGTGGCCTTCAGTCGCCGCAACCAGAGAAAACCCGTGAGCAGCAACGGAGACCCTGTGCAGCCAAAAATAATAAATAAAAATTAAGACCAACTGACCGACCAACAAAAAAACCAGACCTGGCAATCGGAAAGAGGCAAAAAGCGAGGAAAAGTGATGGTCCTTTAGTTCCCCTCCTAAAAGCGACTGAGGTCATTAGGGCCAGATTCTCAAAGCCTTGCTCAGGTGCCACCGGCTACAAAGCACCAGCCCACCAGCCCAAAGTGATCAGGTGAACGAGTGATGTGTGGCAGAAAGACACACAGAAAGTGTCCTAACAAGAACTGGTCCTAACCAGAGCTCCTTGACTGGGGGAGAGTGGGAAGGTTGAAAGGTTGCCATGGAAGCCAGTCACCTTGAGATAGAGGGAGGAGGGGAGGGGACAGCTAAGCCATCTTTGAAGGTGAAACAGCAACATCACAGACATAGATCAGACTCTGCAAATGGCTAAGTGCAGGTCCAGCTCTGGGTCCTTAAAGTCTCCAGGGAAAGGTGAGTGAATGGTTTCTATGGCAACCAAATAGGAGGCTTGGTCCACTTCACTGTCCCCATAGTAACTAAGCTCCTGAAGAGCCATAGAGGAATTAGTTATCTTAACACACTACTATTATCCCCATGGTAACTGGTCTCTTCACCGCAGTGGTGAGCTGTTGGGAGCAAACCCAGGAAAATTTTTGCTCCCAAAAGGAAAGAAGAAGGTGGGCTGGAGCAGTCCCAGGAGCTGAACCCCTGAAGGAAGTGGTGTGGAGTATGTATATGTGTTTGGGTGCCAACATGTTTCCCCCCACCAGGGAGGAAGGTTAAGATGGGGTAGAGGACATTTCTTCTCGCCCCCAGCTCATTGGGGCCCCACTCACTCATGGGTTGAAGTGGACGGTGCAGCCGGGAGGGGCTCCCCTTCCAGCTACGCATTACCATTCTGGTGCAGGGTGCGCCGACGCTGGCTGGACTGCATGCTCAGGACCAGGTACTGCCGCATAAACTCACTGAACCGCTTCTGGTTAGCCAACTTCCGGGCCGACTTCCGGGCCCCGGTGAAGCCCCCGAACCGCTTCTGCAGCTGCTTCTGCTCGATATCCCCCACCTCCTCCAGGCCGGACTCTGTCCTCTTCTGCCTTTGAAAGAGGCTCCTGACCCTGGGCATTCGCTTCAGATGCTGCATCTCAGAGGCTCTAGGCTGGTCCGGAGCGGCTGCCACGTGGTCTGGGTCAGCAGGGCTGAGCTGCCAGGAGCCCCTGGCCATGACCTTGGTGCATGGAGTCCAGAGTGGGCTGGTGAAGACCTTCTCTTCACACTCGAGGATGCACACCTGCCAAGAGGTTGGAGGAAAGAGAAAGACCAGGGACATCTGTTAGTCCAAGGCAATGAGGAGATAAGTGCTCTTGCTGTCTGTTTTAGGCTTCCCAGATTGCTCAGAGGTGAAGAATCCGCCTGACAGTACAGGGAAGCAGGAGGTGCACGTTGGATCCCTGGATCAGGAAGATTTCCTGGAGGAGGAAATGGCAACTGCTCCAGTATTCTTGCTGGGATAATCCCATGGACAGAGGAGCCTGGCAGGCTATAATCCATGGGGTCGCAGAGAGTCAAGACTCGACTGAGCATGATCTACTTTGGTGCCAATCAACGCAAGGACTTCTGAAGCCCCTCTTCAGTACCATGGAGCAGTTTTACATATAGTCACTTAAGTTCATAGAATTTCAGAGCTGGAAAGAAACAGAAAATGAACTGGCCCATCTCTGTCATTTCACAAAGAAAGTTGGAGCTCAGAGAGGTGAGGTTAAGTTACCCAGATGACCCAGCAAGTTAACAAAATGCACAAACAAGAGTTATAGTCTTTGTTGGGTTTTTGGAGCCAAACATAGTTCATCAGAATCATCCATAAAGAAACATTTTATTCTGTTTCTCTTATCCAGCCTGGGAGAGGTCAGAGTGATTTAAGAAACTGGGGATGTTAAAGCACGTAGTTACGCAGTTAGATCTGCATGGTTATTCTAAGGTCACCTGGTAAAGATCAACTGTGGTGTAATTCATTTTTCACCTTGCATACATTCATCATCACTATCAGTACATGAGTTATAGAAAACAGGTATCAAATAGAGAATAGACTTACGGTTGCCAAGGGTTAGGAGGGGGTGGAGGAAGGATGGATTGGGAGTTTAGGGTGAGTAGATGCAAACTATTACATACAGGATGAATGGACAACATGGTCCTCCTGTATAGCCTAGGGATCTAAATTCAATGTCCTAAGATAAACCACAATGGAAAAGAATATAAAGAATTTGCATATATAACAACCGAGTCACTTTGCTGTACAGCAGAAATTAATACAACATTGTAAATCAACTATACGCCAATAAAAAAGTAGAAAAGGGGGGTTAAGACCCTTTGGGATATAGACAGGTCGGTAATCTGGGACTGTCCAACAATTCAGTGAATCTGCCAGCTCTCTAGGAACCCCTGCAGCTTCTTTCTCTCCTGGCATCGCCCACCTCTCGTCTAGACCACCAGCCTGACCATGATGTTCCTGTACCTTCCTGACTGGCCCTGGCCTTAACCCTTCCCTCCCACATTCCTGCCTCTGATTGGAATCTCCTGGAAGCCTCTGCCTCCAAGTTTTTTTCCTATTGTTTTGGCTTCAGGCTTCCTGGATGACTCAAGTGGTAAAGAATCCACGTGTAAAGGAGCAACCACAGGAGACACAGCTTCGATCTCTGGTTTAGGAAGATTCCCTGGAGAAGGAAATGGGAACCTGCTCCAGTATTCTTGCCTGGAAAATCCCATGGACAGAAGAGTCTGGCGGGCTACAGTCTGTGGGGCCGCAAAGAGTCGGAAATGACTGAGCGCCCCAGCACACTTCACCCCAAACACTCCTCTCAGTGTTTTTGAGGTCAGGTGAAAACCCCACTTCAGCCTGACTTTGACATCATGGTGAGCAGGAAGCTGCAGAGCCCTTCATCAAAACTTGGAGTTGTTTTTTTAATTTAATTTTTAATTTTTTTGGCTGCACCATGCAGCGTGTGGGATCTTAGTTCCTGGACCAGGGATCAAACCTGCACCCACTGCATTGGAAGCTTGGAGTCTGTGGTTAAGTCCGTGCCTGGCTTACAGGGCATCAGGAGTTACTGCTCTGGTTGGACAGGTGCAGGTGTGAGAAGATGTGTGTGCCCCATCGGGGCTCTCTGGGGAGCAAACACTCCCACCCGGGTGTTCAGAGTGGCACACATGCCTCTATAGGCAAGGCTTCCAACGTGATCTCTAACCAAGTAGTGAGATATGCATGGAGCTTAAATCACAGACTTCACCAACTCTTCCATCAAATCATCAAAACCTGTCCTTCAGTCTGACTTCTCCTGCTTGCCTTTACCATTCTGACTCTGCCCTCTTTTTGTTGCTGCCAAGCTTCTCCAGGATGTGGTCATGCTCATGCCTCCACTTCAGCACTTTCCACTTTCTCCTCCTGACTTCTGTGTGAGGGATCAAATCTCCATCTTTGGGGGGCGAGGGATGGGACACACAGCGCAGCTTGTGGGATCTCAGTTCCCCAACCAGGGACTGAACCCATGTCACAGCAGTGAAAGCCGGGAATCCTACCAGTGGACTACCAGGTATTGTTGTTTAGTTGCTAAGTTTCGTCCAACTCCTTTGTGACCCCACAGACTGTAGCCCAGCAGGCTCCTCTCTGTCCGTGGGATTTCCCAGGCAAGAAGACTGTAGTGAGTTGCCTTCTCCTCCTCTGGGGGATCTTCCCAACTCAGGGATAGAACCGAGTCTCCTACATTGGCAGGCGGATTCTTTGCCACTGAGCCACCTGAGAACTCCTAAATCTCCATCTTATTAAAGAAGTCACTTCAGGTGTTTGTTACTAGCTGCTGCTCCTGCTGCTAAGTCGTGTCAGTCATGTCCAACTCTGTGTGACCCCATAGACGGTGACTTTAATTCTTATCTGGTATACTTTTTCAGTATGAGTGGAGCAGGTTTGAATGAAGTACGATTGTAGCATATATACCAGTACTTCACTCCTACTTTTTTCCACCTCAAGTCTGTCTTTTTGCCCTGTCTCTCTCTGAACATCACCTTATTCCCCCGCTGGTTCAGGTTTAGAGCCCTGGAGCACTCCCCTTCTCAGGACCCGTTTCTCCATCCGGTCAGCATGTGAGTCCACCGCCTGTTTCCACCCTCTCTGCCTGATTTCCTCTTGGGGGTGCTGTGAAGCAAGGAGACCAGGTGGCTCCTATCCTTCTCCTGATGCATTTCAGGGGGAAGTTTCTATAGGCAAGATTTGGGGTGAAGGCTGCCGGGTGTGTGACTTCGTTCTGAATGGCTGATGGTAACAGATGTTCCAGGAATCTTGTGCTCAGCCTGAAGTTACCATCATCCACCTGGGTGGGGGCCTCAGGTCTCAGAGAAGAATTAAAAGGTTGTCGTCGTCATTCAGTCACTAAGTCGTGTCTGACTCTGCGACCCACAGACCGCAGCACGCCAGGCTTCCCTGTCCTCCACTGCCTCCCGGTTTTCTCAAACTCGTGTCCACTGAGTCGGTGCCGCTATCCAATCATCTCATCCTCCATCATCCCCTTCTTTACCTGCCTCCAACTTTCCCAGCATCCGGG
Organism: Madoqua kirkii; assembly: GCA_006408675.1. NCBI lineage: Eukaryota > Metazoa > Chordata > Mammalia > Artiodactyla > Bovidae > Madoqua > Madoqua kirkii. The sequence continues at coordinate 5,993 of SJYC01009533.1, forward strand.
TCTTTTCTAATGAGTCAGCTCTTTGAACTCAAAGGTATTGTTATGTATATTCCTTGAGGCGGAACCAAGAATGGCTGCACTATTGTCTGACTGCTCCTCCCTGCTCTTGGCATCCCCTACCTTCCCTGATTAGCAACTTCCCTTTGGAACTCAGGGCAGGTTCAGGAGACTGAATGAAATCTATTTCCTACACACAAGAATTGGGGGACACAGAAAGGACTTGTACCCAGCAGGACCCCCAGGGTCCTGCTCCATTTCACAAGGACACTGGCAAACAACCTGTAATGTATAGGACAGCCCACCCCAACAAATAATTATCCCGCTTAATACATCCACAGAGTCCGAGATGCCCTACTCTACAGAGTCAAGGAGGAAGCAGAAAGCATGGGTAACTCCGGGAAAGCCAGTAGACGTGGAATAGGTGGGAAGTGGGAAGGATAAGACCTCTAATCAAATGACACAGCCCTAGAAAGTGTGAAAGTGAAGTCGCTCAGCCGTGTCTGACTCTTTGTGACTCCATGGACGGTAACCTACCAGGCTCTGCAGTCCATGGGATTTTCCAGGCAAGAATACTGGAGTGGGCTGTCATTTCCTTCTCCAGGGGATCTTCCCAACCCAGGGATCAAACATGGGTTTTTTGCATTGCATACAGACGCTTTACCGTCTAAGCCACTAGCGAAGCGGATACGACATAAGCTGGTGAGAACCGACTAGATACAAGATGGAGGAAGATTCAACTTCCAGTGAACCTGGAGCCTTTTCATATGCTCACTGTGATATTAGCATCTAAATGACACACCTACAGGCGCCATGAAAGTTCGGAGGCTGATCAAAAAAGGTCAAAAAGTGGGCGGTGGCCCAATTCCAGAAAATCTCCACCCCTTTTTCCAAAATAGCTGGAATAATTCTCTTACTCATTAGCCCATGAAATCACCCAGCCCATAAAAACTAACCAGCCCATGTTCTGGGGCCTCTTGCCTTCTGAGATGGCCCACACTCTGTCTGTGAAATGTATTTCATCCAGGGCCATTCTCTCCTTTTGAGACAGACTGCATTCTGTCTATGGAATGTGTATCTCTAAGTAAATCCACTTCTTACCTATCACTTTGTCTCTTACTGAATTCTTTCTGCAAGGAAACATAAAGAATCTAAGCTTCATTAAGTCCTGAGACCAGGTGTGCAATCTCAATTAAAAGAGTGCATTCAGGGCCTTTCCTGGTGGTCCAGGGGTTAAGACTGCACTCCCGGCGCAGGGCACTTGGGTTCCATCCCTGGTCAGGAAATTAGATACCTCATCCTGCTATTAAGGGCTTCCCAGGTGGCTCCGTGGTAAAGAATCTGCCTGCCAATGCAGGAGGCACAGGAAACGTGGGTATTGATCCCTCTGTCAGGAAGATCCCCTGAAAGAGGAAATGGCAACCTATTGTTGCCTAGAGAATCCCATGACTGAAGAGCCTGGAGGGCTACAGTCCATGGGGCCAAAAAGAGTCAGACTTGATTGAGTAACTGAGCACACACTCGCTCCTACATGCCACGATGAAAATCTAGCATGTGAGAAGGAAAACGCCAGTGTGCTGCCACTAAGACCTGGGCAGTCACATTAAAAAAAAAAAAGGAGTGGGTTCAAGTTCCATCCTGGGGTTTTGCTGGGTTCAAGTCCCAACTTGATTTGTATGGTCATAAGCGTAGACTTGCAGGACTCAAAAGGACTTTTGAACACACTTGGTTCAGCCCTCACATGGATAGGATCCTCAAAGTGTTTGTTGCCTTGTTCTGCTCTGTCCATTTACAGGAACAGGTGGAAACTGTTAAGCCTAGAGTCTCAGATCTTCTGGGAGCCCCTGGGTTTCTAAGCCCAGATGGTAATTATGTTGCATGTCAATCAGAGAAAATGAAATTCTATGATCAAACCAGATGTATAGCCCTTACTGAGACTCAACATACTGTTAGATGATTAGGTACTAAAAAACGGATCTTGACTCTTGATTTAGGAGAAGGTTTTGGGGCAAAAAAATGAGGAATCCAAATTGACGGCAACATTTGTAGCACCAGATGGGCATATGAGCTTCCTGACTACACTTTCTGGTCTGAGGGACTCACCAGCCTGTTTGCAGAGATGGGTTAATGGCCCATTAAGTGAGCTGGATACATTTTCACAGCCTACTCTGATGACATTGCTATATTCAGACACAGCATGGAGGAGCATCTGGAAAGTCCCAGACTGGTGCCAAATTGATCTGTAAAGCTGGGCTTTGCATGGCTGGGGGAAGTCAATGAGCAAAGGGTCATCTGAATGTCTAGGATCAAAGATTAGTGAGCCCAATGGAAGGAAAATACACAACTCATTCAGATTGTCATGTTTCTGCCTCTAAGGAACCCAGCCACTTCTGACCAAGAGACGTTTGGGACCTATTTGCTTTGGGAGGTTCTGCCAGTATATCAGAGAGCCAGCGCTAGCGGGCCAGCAGATGCACGGTACAAAAGAAAAACGTATTAGGGACGCCTACGGCAGGTCAACCACTAAGATTTTCTGTGTGATGAAGACAGAAACCTCCAGAAGTAGTGACTCTTCTGCTGTTAATAGAGTTTTAGAGAATTTAAATAAATTTCCCTGATCTTTCTTGGCTTCTTGATGGCTCAGGGGTATACATTTTCACAGCCTACTCTGATGACATTGCTATATTCAGACACAGCATGGAGGAGCATCTGGAAAGTCCCAGACTGGTGCCAAATTGATCTGTAAAGCTGGGCTTTGCATGGCTGGGGGAAGTCAATGAGCAAAGGGTCATCTGAATGTCTAGGATCAAAGATTAGTGAGCCCAATGGAAGGAAAATACACAACTCATTCAGATTGTCATGTTTCTGCCTCTAAGGAACCCAGCCACTTCTGACCAAGAGACGTTTGGGACCTATTTGCTTTGGGAGGTTCTGCCAGTATATCAGAGAGCCAGCGCTAGCGGGCCAGCAGATGCACGGTACAAAAGAAAAACGTATTAGGGACGCCTACGGCAGGTCAACCACTAAGATTTTCTGTGTGATGAAGACAGAAACCTCCAGAAGTAGTGACTCTTCTGCTGTTAATAGAGTTTTAGAGAATTTAAATAAATTTCCCTAGATCTTTCTTGGCTTCTTGATGGCTCAGGGGTAAAGAATCTGCCTGCCAATGCAGGAGATATAGGTTTGATCCCTGGGTTGGGAAGGCTGCCTGGAGAAGGAAATGGCAACCCACTCCAGTTTTCTTGCCTGGGAAATCCCATGGACAGAGGAGCCTGGTGGGCTACAGTCTGTGAGGTCGCAAAGAGTCGGACACGACTGAGTGACTAACTTACTACAGCAACAAAACAGACCTTTCTTGGCAGTTACCTTCTTCCTGGTCACTAAAATAACTCGGTGAATCTAGTTTTTTTCTTCGTAAGCTGGTGGGGTATCATTCTCAGTCAGCTAAAAGCCCAGGACTTTCCAATCATTTGGCTTGTGTGCTAGTCATTTACTGACCAAAATGATAGTCTAGCAAAAAGGCAGGCATGCTTGGACCATTGCCCTGGAGTGAGAAAAAGTGAAATTCCTGATGAAGGGCCCAAGGGTCCAGAAGGTCCTGGGAACAGGTTAGGATTCCATCATTTGGTGGAAGGATTGGTTTGGGGGCGGACAGTGACCCTTGCCTAAATATCTAAGTCCCCCTATCTTTCACAGAGGGGACATAGTCAAGGGTTGCAAGATTTGGAAGTGAGATGTGGTTGCCTCGATTCTTGGCATTTCATAAAACTAAAAAAAAAATAGGTTAAAAGTAAATACAGACTAGAAACACCCAGGCAACCAGGTCCTCTGGGGGTCAGCAGGCACTTGCAGAGGTCATCCATCACTCTGAAGCGGGCACTGGCCATTTTCTTACAGTGTTTTCCGGACCCCAGAGATTTAAGATGCTGTGGAGAAATAGAAACTAGCTCCAAATTCCTTCCTGTCTTTGAAAGACACCGTGTAAAACCTCCACAGCAGGCACCCAGGGTCAAGGGTCAAGGGTCTGCACCCATTAGGAGACTAAAAGGTCTTGCAATGTTACAGTTTCCCTGTGCTTGCATGCTAAGTCGTTTCAGTCATGTCCAGCTCTTTGTGTAGCCCATCAGGCTCCTTTCCATGAGATTCTCTCGGCAAGAATATTGGAGGGGATTGCCATTTCCTCCTCCAGGGAATATTCCAGACCCAGGGTTCGAACCCGTATCTCTTTCATCTCCTGCACTGGCAGGCAGGTTCCCACTAGCACCACCTGGGAAGCCCTCCAGTTTCCATGGGGCCTGTTTATTGAGTACTGCCCTGTTCCCACACTGTACTGTGTGTTGCCGAGGCCCAGATTAACCGGCAAAGAAAGCACCTAAGAGACAGCCCAGCAGATGCAAGTAATTGTCAGAGAACAAAGGTGCTAGGGGCTGGCTCAGCTGGGGACTGGTGGAGAATCAGTAAAGCATCCTCTCCTAAGAGTAGTATTGAAGGGTTTATTGGCTGGGGGAGGAGTCGGAGGTATGAGCAAGGTGGCAGGACAGGTTCTTGGAGCTGTGGGGAGGGAAGGGAAGCATGGATTTCCCAGAAGCTATGGAAAGTGATGGGAGCCCAGGAAAGAGGAGGCAAAAAGTGTACCTGCTGCCTGGGAAAAGCAGATGCTGGGAAGGGGAAAGGACATGAAGGTAAGAACGGGGAATCTTGGCTATCACTTGTGTTTGTGGGGGGCAGGAAGAGAAATGGGCTCTAACAGGAAGAGTCAGAGTGGAGAAGAGAGCGGGGTTCGCCAGAGAGGACGAGGAGGGGAAGCCTGCACACTGGCGAAGGTTTCTGTGGTTAGGAGCTGCTGGCGACCTTGGAGATTGGCTACGGAGTGAAGGCGGGCTTCCCAGGTGGGGCAGTGCAGGAGACACGGGTTCGAGTCACAGGGTAGGGGAGGTCCCTGGGAGAAGGAAATGGCAACCCACACCAGTATTCTTGCCTGGAGAATCCCATGGACAGAGGAGCCTGGCGGGCTTCAGTACGTGCGGGCGGATACTGCTGAGCAACTGAGCTCGAGCACAGCAAAGGGGCGAGGCAACTGTGAGGGGTCTAAGTTGCAAATATGGATACTCTTCCAAAAACAGGCAGCAAAGGGAAGGAAAGAGCAAGCGGGAGATGGGAAAAAAGAATTTCCAGCAGGAGAATCAGTGGTACACAGGAAGGGGGGAGAAGAAGGAGCAGAAGCAGAGATCTGGAGATGACAATAAGGAGGCTGGAGGGAGCCTGCCCCTGGGGGCCTCTGTCATCTCACGACCGGCACCCAGGGTCAAGGTGTCCCAGCAGCCAGAGCATCACAGCGCTTCACAGTCAGGCATGATGTTTGCTCTCAACAAGTTCCCTAAATCTGTGAATGCTTTACTTTGTTTAAAAAAAAAAAAACTAGTGCAGACTCAGTATTATCCTTACAGTTGAGCTCCAAATACTTTTTTTTCTATTGTAAAATCCAAATACCATCAAATTTATACTGAAACCATTTTTAAGCATACAGCTCAGTGGCATTAAGTACATTCACTTTGTTGGGTTACCATCAACCCTTGCCTCCATCTCTAGAAATTTTCCCAAACCGAAACTTGGAATTTATTAAACACTGACTCCCCTCTCCCTGCTTTCCCAGCTCTTGGCACCCCATTCTACTTTCTGTCTCTGAATCTGACTGTTCTTGGAGCCGCAGGTAAGTGCAGTCCTCCAGTATTTGTTGTTTTGTGACAGCATACATCGTCAGGGCTCATCCATGAGGTGGCCTGTATCACAATTACCTTCCTTTTTAAAAGCTGCATAATATTCCATTGTCCACATCGACCACGTTTTGTTTATCCATTCGTCTCTCGATGGTCACTTGAGTCTTTCCTACCTTTTGGCTGTCGTGAGTAGTGCCGCCGTAAACCTGGGTGTACACAGGTCCTCGTGCTTTTTTGGAGTGAGAGATAGAGGGTTGCAGTTCAAGCTTGTGATTCAGGAACTGTGCACAACTTTCAGTCTTTGTCAGGATTGCGATGATGATAAGATTATTCCTTAATCAACTCCTCCACTGGTTTACCTATGAACTAGCCGTCTGCTGTGTTGACTGAGACCATGGGAAAGCGTTTTGTTTTGGGTGAAATTTTAAGCTCTCTGGCCTGCACAGAAAAGGCATGTGGGTCTTCTGTGTTCTAGCCAAATCCAGCTTGCCTCAATTCCTTACATGCCACTCCCCTCCCCACAAAAGGCATTTTCACATGTGCGCTCCTCCCCAACTCTAGTGCCTCCCTCATTACCTGGGCACCTGGGCTCACTCCCTGCCTCTCTGATCATCTTTAGGTCTCCTTAGAGGCTTCAGTTCCTCCCAAAGTCCCCTCCATCCCTCTAGACTAGGTTGGGGTCACTGCTCTTGCTTCCCTATTTCACAGTAATTATTCTCAGGAAAGGATCATGGATTCTTCTCTCCCACTATCTGTCTGCTCACCTTGGGGCCCTTGGTCTAGTTCAGCGCTTGGTGCACAGTAGGTGCTCAGAAGACCCACAATAACTGGAGGAGGAGAATGGATGATCCTTGAACGGGTTCTTGGGATGCTTCTTCATGATTTGGTGGTTATTATTGTTCAGAAAACAGGCTCGAAAGCCACTGAGGTGGCGTGGGAGGAGCGTGGTATTTGGGTGGGTCAGGGGGCTGTGTTTGTTCACGTTTGTGTGTCAGCCCAATGTGGGTACTTGGTTTCTATATTTGTACACTTGCCTCAAGGGACAGAAGGGAAAAGGTGGCTCTTAAGACTGAGGAGTTCCAACCATGACATCTTTTGAAAGGAGTTTTCTTGACTACAAAGAAAAAGTAATCAAGTTATATTAGATTAAGTAGGAGAGGAATAGCTATTTAAATGGTAATGAAAGCAGTGGAGAAAGCAGCTGACTTAGTGAAATTTAGTGCTCAAATAAATTAAATATGAGATAGCACATAGGTGTTCACTATAGAACTGTCTATAATATCAAAACTGGAGGATAACTTACGTGCTCAGCAGGAGGGATTGGTTAAGCCAAGTATACTTAAAATAATGTTAATAACGGGAAACTTATCATGGTATAACACAGCAAGTGAAAAACTAAGATTTTTTTCTTTGACTGGTGAGATTAAAGGTGACTTTAATTTTTTCTTTTCTAGTTCTTGGAATTTGCCAAATTCTCCAGAATGAGAGTGCATGATTTTAATAATAGAAACAAAACAGCAGCCTGGGTGGGTCTTTACTCAAATGTGGAAACGTGGGAAGATGACAGGGTTCGCTTTCAGAAGCTGCTGTTTCTTAGGGACCATCTCACACTGGGAGAGTCACATGACCTGAGCAGGGAGGAGAAGACAGGGTCCAACCTCCCGGACCTACCTCAAGGTTGAAGTTGTCAAGAGTGGGGTGGAGCTTCTCTCTGCAGACCACACAGTCCTTCTGACAGCTGCTGGACACGCTGGAGAAGAGGCTGAGCAGCAGGAGGTCACAAAACAGGATTTTCATGGTGTAGGAGCCAGAAGCCAGATGCTAAAACACAAGTGAGGGTGGGCACCATTAGCATAGCCCTTCTCTGGGAGCCATAGGGGCTGGAGACCCTCATCCGGGGCACAGTGCCCTGGATTCCACTTCCCAGGAGGGGCTGGATGGTCAAGGGCACAGGTGGCCCCATCCTGTCTGCCAGGGGTGATGTTCATGCACAGGCTAGCATCTGGGTTCTGGGGTGGGGATGGGGAAGCAGGCACATCTGTTACTCCTGCCATCCAACTGGCCTCTACGTGTATGAATGCTTCCAGGGAGCTGAAGGCCCCACTTGCAAGGCCCACTTGTGGCCTTGAGACAGCCCCTCCTAGTCTCATTTTTCACAGCTCTTAATGGGAAACATTGGTACCTGCCTTGCCCCAGGGCTGTTGCAAAAATGAGATCCATAAGAAATGTTTTGCAGAATGTGAGATGTGTAACATAGGAGGTTTATTGACTCATCCTCCCCTGCCTTGGCCAAGAATGCCCTGCAGCCCCAAATTCACTCTTCTGGGAAGCATCCGCTAGGTTTCTTGTCTGTTTCTCCTCCTTGATGGGAGCCAGCTCTCTGCACACAGAGCTAATATGTTTACCTTGTTATTCTGTGCAAAGCACAGGGCCAGGCAGATGGAGTCATTTATTGAAAGATGACCAGAGAGACATTCTAAGGTAATAGCGCCAATGATTATGAGTTAGATCAGTCATTTATATTCTTTATGTAGGAGTGCCTCAAAGATGTATGGTTCTTTCTGTTTTCCTTTAAACTTATCCTGTGATCAAGTCTCCTGCATCAGAAAGCTATTTTCTTGGACCGCATCACTTTGGGTCCCTGTAGAATCAACTTTATTTGGAGGGTTAAATGGAAAGGGGAATGAGGGAACTTTCTGGAAATGTGAAATGTTCTTGATTGAGGTGTAGGTCACAGGGGTGTATACGTTTGCCAGAAATTCACTGAATTTTACATTTAGATTCTGTGTTTCCTTGTATATAAATTTTATCTTAAGTATTCAGCATAGAAAAACAAATAATGGCCTTTATTACTTTTTCATTAGACTACATTGAAACAGTGTATAAGCCTTACTATTCAAGTGCAGTCTGCAGACCAGCAGCATCTCCTGGGATCAAGCATTTTGGTCCCTACTCCAGATCTACTGAATCTAGATCTGTCTTTTTAGTAAGATTCTCAGGTGATTTGTATACATGCTTAGAGTTTGAGAAGCAGAGGTAGAAAGTGGGTATGCAATGGAGCTAGTCAGTGGGAGGAGGAGAGGGGGTGATCCGTGGCCACTGGCCAGGTAGGGACACCACGCCAGCTCTTCTTGGGCATCATCCAAGCTTTTTATACCAAGAGTATGTCGACTGAATCAATGCTTGTTAAGTTATTGAGGTGACATCTGAGATGGGTTTTTAATAATGAGAGTTTGCCACTAGCTGTCTATTTTTCACATGGTAGTGTATATATTCAATCCTAGTCTCCCAATTCATCCCTCTTTCCCCTTCTTCCCTGTGTCCACATGTCCACTCTCTACATCCACATCTCTGTTTCTGCCCTGCAGACAGGTTCATCTGTACCATTTTTTTAGATTCCATCTATATGCATTAATATATGACATTTGTTTTTCTATTTCTGACTTACTTCACTCTGTATGACAGACTCTAGGTCCATCCACATCTCTACAAATGACCCCAATTTTTTTTTAATGGCTGAGCAATATTCCATCATATATATGTACCACATCTCCTTTATCCATCTGTTGATGGACATTCAGGTTGCTGCTAAGGCCTGGCTATTTTAAATAGTGCTGCAGTGAATATTTGGGCACATGTGTCTTTTCTCAGGGCATATGCCCAGTAGTGGGATTGCTGGGTAATATGGTCCCCGTGTACCTGAAGGTCAGTGCTCTGAAGACCTAGAGGGGTGGGATGAGGGTGGAGTGGGAGGGAAGTTCAAGAGGGGCGGGATACATGTATACCTATCGCCGATTCACTTCATTGTACAGCTGTGACTAACACAACATTGTAAAGCAGTTATATGCCAGTTATCACAAAAAGAGTTTGCCAAGAGGACAAAGAAGACACAGGGAATGACTTTCCAAAGGTGGAAAGTCACTTTCCATGGTGGTCCAGGGGTTAAGATTCCATGCTGCCAATGGAGGGGGTACAGATGTGATACCTGGTCAGGGTAAGATCCCACTAAAATCCCACCTGCCACACAGCACAGCTGAAAGATGAACAAACAAAAAGCAAAGACATAGAGAAGGGAGAGCACAGCATGGGTGGGAGGAGGTGGTGAGCAGGCAGCCTTGCCAGGGCTGTCTTCCAAGGGAAGCCCCTTCTGAGAGAGAGGCCCGTTCCAGGTGAAACAGGGTCATGTTTGCCATCTACAGGGTTCAACCTCTACCCTACCGGTTGGGAGGTCTGTGCTAATGAACAATGAACTTGAACATGTATTCAAATGTTGTTGTTGTTTAGTTGCTAAGTCGTGTCCAACCCTCTCGTGACGCCATGGACTATCTTCAAATGAATATGTCTCGAATGCGTCTTTCTCCTATATCCCATGGGCTAGTACCTTAGTTGAGATTTATCACCGTGGTTATTGTGATCACCCTCTAATTAGTCCATCCAGTGATCTAGCCTCCCACCAAGCCATTTCCACGTCTGATGATTCCCTCATTCTTTAATTCTCTAGTCCCCCGTGGGACTCAGCCCCGCTCCCACCCAGCTCTCTGGCTTCAGCTCCTGTCATTCAACCTTGAATCTCCTCCAGTCCTCGTGAGTCACACATAATTCCCATATCTATCAGGTCCCTTCATGCCTCTGTGTCTGGGTCCCTGCTCTTCCTTCTGCTCAGAATACCCGTCTCCAGCTCACACCTTATACAGGAGTTATCCCCCGGGGGGAGCCCTCCCTGGTCTGAGTTAGATGAGTCCCCTCTGTTTGTGTGGCAGTGAGCCCTGGGGACCTGTCCGTCAAACAGGCACAACAGACCTATGGGACGGGGTTGCTAGGATTCCTGTTTTCTTTAAAAAGAAAAACAACAACAAAACTTTGATTTTATAATTGATTAACAATGTTGTGATAGTTTCAGGTGTACAGCACAGTGATTCACTTATACATATTTTGGATTCTTTTCCCCATGTAGGTTATTACAGAATATTGAGTAGAGTCCCTTTTGCTATGTAATATAGTGTGTATATGTTAATCCCAGCCCCCTGATTTATCTTCCCGCCCCTGCCACAGCCTTCCCTCTTTGGTAACCATAAGTTTGTTTTCTGTTTTTAAATAAATTCATTTGTATCATTTTTTTTAGATTCCACGTCTTAGTGATATCATATAACTTGTCTTTCTCAGTATGATAAGCTATGTCGCTGCAAATGGCACTATTTCATTCTTTATGACTGAGTAGCATTCCATTATATATATGTATGGCTGCTTGTTTATCCATTCATTTTTCCGTGGACATTCAGGTTGCTTCCATGTCTTGGTCATTGAAAATAGTGCTGTTGTGAACATTGGGGTGCATGTATATTTTTGAATTACGTTTTTTTTTTCTGTATACATGCCCAGGAGTGGGATTGTAGGAGCATATAGTAGCTCTACTTTTGTTTGTTTGAGTTTTTTTTTTTTTTTTAATGGAGGGATTCGTCTTTTCTCATCTTCTCATCCCTGCAGACTGCCTGGGTCTGCAAAATCCCACATTTGCAACTCAACCTCTCAGGTTCTCATCTGTAAAACTGGGACAGTAGGAGTAACCATCTTATAGGACGATTAATGGGTTGATATCTTTAAAATATCAACCTGGCACAGTTAAAATAGCACCCAGCACAGAACACATATAACAAAAGTTTGTCGAAGAAGGAGCCCAGGACATAGCCTTCACTTTGTAATACTATTACTGTCTGCTGTGTAGCACTTGGCACTCGACACTGTAAGCTTGACTTACGTGTCTGTTTCTCCCACTGGGCTGCGACTTCCTGAAGGGCAGAAACCATGTTCTATGGTTCTCTGAATTTCCAGCACCCAGCACAGGGCCCAGTGCTTAGACCGTGCTCAGGAAAGTCTAATAGATGACAGTGGAGTCTCCAGAGTGTCTCTTCTTCATAAATGAGAGTTGGGGAGTGTTTAGGAGGACCCCCACTTCCCTGGGAGCCCGGGATGCTCAGGCATAGAAGCCACTTGAGGACCTGCCTGGCAAATCGCTGTGCTTAGTCACTCAGTTGTATCCTACTCTTTGCGACCCCGTGGATTGTAGCCTGCCAGGCTCCTCTGTCCATGGGGATTCTCCAGGCAAGAATACTGGAGTGGGTTGCCATGCCTTCCTCCAGGGGCTCTTCCCAACCCAGGGATCAAACCAGATCTCCCGCAGTGCGGGAGGATTCTTTTCTGTCTGAGCCACCAGGGAAGCCCATGGCTTGACAAGTTTCTGGTAGTTAATTGTCCCACTCCAGGTGGGAGGGCTGGGAACAAGTTTTGCTCTAGAGCAAGGCCAGATGCCATCCAAAGCTGGAACCATGTGCATGTTCTGGAAAAAGACTAGTTGCCAGTGTCTGGGAGGCATGGTTGGGATGGTGCTATGTGCTAAGTCTACAGTGGGGCAACCTGTTGGTAGACAGCAGGTAGACTCATCACCACTTATAGGCTCTTTTGAAGAGAATATATCTTTTGAGTTCCAAACAGTCACCTTATCAGCAAAGGTCTCAAACAGGACTGCTTGGTTACATCCTTTGCTTAATTTGGTAGTTGCCTTTAAGCTTCTACTCAGTTTCATTCTGGGCAGTTTGTTCAGCATGCTATGTTCTCTAAGGCCACATGGTGGCAGTGTCTGTACGTCACAGAAGGAAGGGAAAAGCCGGGAGAAAAGGGACCTTTGCCTTTCCTTCCTAATACAAAATTGCGATCCGTAATGTTTGCATAGGCTGAGCTGATAAGTTCTGACAGATGTTAATGAAATGCTCTCCTGCTGAGGTTTTTCATGAACTTCATTAAATGTGGCAACTTGCGCATTCAGCAAATGTCTGGCGGATTGACTGTTACTCCTTATCTCAAATTCTGGGTAAATGGGTTTTCAGGATGAGGTAAGGAAAGATGAGCCCCTGGGACACTGAGCATGTGTTCCATTCCATACCTTTCCTGCATGTGAAACTGTTTAGCCCTTGGGGAAACCTTATCAAATCTTCTTGTGGTTAGCCCAGCCCTTACTGCTGATCCTTGGTGCACCAACCTTTCATCTCACCTCTGAGCTCCTTACTCAACCCTCCAAGTCCCATCCCTTGCAATTATTTATTTTAAATTTTAATTTATTTTTCAGAAATAAGAAATCATTTTTAAAAATTCAGCCAGTTCTCTTATTCTACTCCCCCAGGCTAATCAAGGCATGTGATTAATAATATTATCTTAAAATTGCATCCTGGGCAATGTTTCACTTAAGTTTAATGAAAACCACTTAGTAGCAATTGAGTGCTGGGGAGGCGTGATTGGTTATTATCCTTGTTTATGAGTTAGCATTAAAGAGTAGCTAATGCTGGAGGCTAAAGTTTTTATTTCTTTTTGTAACAATGTTCTATCCAGGACTTCCCTGGTGGGCCAGTGGTTAAAGGCTCCATGCTCCCAAGGCAGGGGACACGGGTTTGAACCCTGGTCAGGGAAATAAGGTCCCACAGGCTGTATGGTATTGCAAAACAAAACAAAGTTCCATCCATACTGAAACAAAGATTGATGAATGTCAGTGGGCATTTAGCAGTAAAAGAAGCCAGGAAGCCAAAGATTGCTACCTATCACTGTTAACAAGTGACTCCACTAATTAATGAAAAATCTTTACTCAGTGCTATTCATTCTCCCCTGCAATTCAAAGAATCCTAAAAATTGGAATTACTACACAGTCCAAACTTACAGGTGGTTTCTAGTATTTAAATGAGATTAAAATAAATAAAAGTTCAAAATATATGTAATTATTCTCATGAAGGGGCTTGCTTCCCTGGTGACTCAGATGATAAAAAATCTTGCCTGCAATGCGAGAGACCCTTGGGTCGATTCCCCTTGGGAAGATCCCCTGGAGAAGAGAATGGCTACGCACCCCAGTATCCTTGCCTGGAGAATTCTATGGACAGAGGAGCCTGGTGGCCTACAGTCCATGGAATCGCAAAAAGTCAGACACAACTGAGCGACTAGTATATATTCTCATAAAGGGGACAACACTTTGTTGCGTTTGGTGATCCTCACAACCCTTGTATTACTGTGTTCTCGGTTAAGACTCTTTTTTTGAGAAGTCTTAACAACATCTGTGTGCTTTCTTTGTAGCTGTGTGTCAGTTAATGCCAAGAGAAACATAGACAAGTACATTATATGTGATCTTTGCACTTTGCAATTGTGTGACTTTGGGCACATTTCACTTTTGAGAGCCTCAGTCTTCTCATCTGCAAAATGGAGGGAACAACAGACTTGTTGTGATTATTGTTTTTAATTGTGCAGTAGAGACTATCAGTAAATAAGATTTCCCTGAATGTGTCTAAATTTTACATGGTTTATATTCACTTTGTGAACCAAACTCAGCTAACACTTCCTTGTGGGGATGCCATGCATCTGAACATCTTGTATTGAGTAAAGAAATGTTTAATTACCTTTTATTTCAGCCACAGCACTCTTTATAAAGATAAAATACCACTGCGTTTAGCTTTAATCTATTTAATCTATTTGTTTGTAATCATGCTTCCAAGGGCAATATAATTAGTTGCTTATCTGTTTGGAGGATTACGTATGAAGCTGTAGCGGAAGCTAAAAGCTAATTGAGTTTTGTCTTATGACCTATGAGAAAGCCTGTAATTTCAGTGCTTTTAGTGGAGAAGGCAAGAGGGACTGGGCTTTCTGCTAGAGGCATATCTCCTCCTATCCTTCTCATCAGCTACATGTATGATTGCTGTTCTTGCTGGTAACAAAAGTTGTATATTCTTACACAGTCCTGTAAAGTGTTAGCTGCTCATTCGTGTCTGACTCTTTGCCACCCTATGGACTATAGCTCACCAGGCTTCTCTGTCCGTGGGATTTCCCAGGCAAGAATATTGGAGTGGGTTGCCATTCCCTTTTCTAGGGGATCTTCCTGACCCAGGGATTGAACCTGGGTCTCCTGCATTGCAGGCATATTCTTTACCATCTGAGCCACCAGGGAAGCCCAATACAATCCTATAATCTAGGGTTAATATTATCCCCTCTTTGAGAGGAATGTATGTTTATAGAGGTTAACAATTTACTTAAGGTAATCCGGCTTATAAAAAATCCAGGACTTAAACTCAGGTGTTTTGACTCTAAAACATGTTCTGGGAAACCATAAGCTCCACATACTGCTCCTGCTTTGGAAAGGTTGACAAATTCTGGTGGCATCTTATTGGGATGGTCTCTGTTTGTATTTAACAGTAATCATATTATTATATTTAGCACACTCCTCTGTGCCAGGCACTGTCTTGATGGCTTTGTAACCATCCATCCTATGGGGTAAATGTTATTGCCCCCATTTTACAGTTGGGAAGACTGAGGCTTGAAGAGGCGAAATAACTTGAAGTGGCAGAACTGAGACACCAACCCATCTGATTTCCAAGCCCATGCTCTCATGAGATGTTTCAATGATCTTGGCAAGGGGACTTCCCTAGTGGTCCAGTGGTTAGGACACTGTGATTCCATTGCAAGGGGCATGAGTTTGATCTCCGGTTGGGTGATTAAGATCTCACATGCCACACAAGTTATGTGACCAAAATAAGAAAAGAAACAGGATTTTGGTGGTTTTCTATCTGTTCCTGTGGGTGAACTCATTGCAAGGAACTCCTTTTGTCCTGAACTCTGGGTGTCCCTCTCTCATAATACACTTTTTTTTCCCTCTAGTTGGAGGATAATTGCTTTAAATGTTACATTGTTTTCTTTGGCACACTCTAATCTGTTGTGAGTATTTATATCTCCTCTCCCTTTTAAGTGTCTCTTATGTTCTCCCCCACCCTGTCCCAGCCCTCTGTGTCGTCACAGAGCACCAGGCTGGGCTCCCTGTGCTATTCAGCAGCTTCCTACTAATTATCTGTTTTACACATGGTAGTATACATATGTGATTGCTACTGACACCCTCTCTGTTGCTGCCTGTCCTGAGTTCCTGAAGGGGTTTTTCATTGCCCACCAGCATGTGGGTTTGTCTTCCTCATTTTTTAACCTATCGCAACTCCAACTCCTACATTGAGCTTTTGCTTATTCACCAGTTATGACTGAATCCCTTCTATTTATTTTCTTCCTCTAATAGACTTACATCAAAAAGGTTTGTCCTCTGCTTCTAAATTCCCACCTGGAAAGAGGGGGGGAGGTGGGTGTAGAGAAGGTGGAGGGCCAAGCATGTCCCCGCCCCACACAGACCGGGTGTGCTGGGAACTGGTGGGCAATGAATGAACAAGAGCCCTGTGCCTTGGGAGGAAGGGGCCTGGGTTCCAGCTTTGGGATCCTGAGCCTTGAGTGCTTAGTCATGTCTGACTCTTTGTGACCCTGCGGACTGCAGCCCACCAGGCTCCTCTTATGGGATCTTGAGCAAAGAAAGCTCTTTCTTTCTCTGGGGCTCTGTTTACCCTTCTCCAAAAAGAGGCAGTTGGGTTAGATGGTCAATATTAATAATTTTGATTTTATAAATGGCCAGATATTTGTTACAACAGCCCACCTGGGGCTCAGAGCAGAGATGGACCCAGTTTCTTTTTTCTTTTTAAATTTTGCTTGTTTATTTTTGGCTATGCTTTGAGGGCTTTTTTCTAGTTGCGGCCAGCAGGGGCTACTGTCTAGTTGTGATTGCGAGCTTCGTATTGCAGTGGCTTCTCCTGTTGCGAAGCTAGGGCTCTAGGGCTGGCAGGCTTCAGTAGCTGCGGCTCCCAGGCTCCAGAGCACAGGCTCAACAGTTGCGGCACACTGGCTTAGCTGCTTTTCAACATGTGGGAACTTCCCTGATAAGGGATCAAACCTGTGTCTCCTGCATTGGCAAGCAGATTCTTTACCACCAAGCCACCGGGGAAGCCTCTCTTTTCTTTTCTTTTCTTTCTTTTTTTAAAGTTTTTTATTTTATTTTTTTAAATTTAATTTTATTTATATTATTTTAAAATATTTTGGCTGCCCCCTGACCAGGGATTGAACCCAGGTCCCAGAAGCGAAAATGCCGAGTTCTAATCACTGGACCACCAGGGAATTCCTAAGGGCACATTTACTCTCAGTGCTGTCGCAAAAGTGGAAAGGTGTCATCACTCTCGTCTTGGATCTTCCTGATTCTGGCCTGCGGTTCCCTATATAAAAAATGAATGTTTTTTTTTCCTCCCCATTGCTTTTATAATAAAATCACTTAATGTTCCTTTCAAAAACACTAGAAAATACAGATCAGTAAAAGAACAGTGGGTACAGATCAGTGTGTGTGTGCTCACTTGTGTTTCTCTGCGACACCCTGGACTGCAGCCCACCAGGCTCCTCTGTCCATGGGATTTTCCAGGCAAGAATACTGGACTGGGGTGCCGCTTCCTCCTCCAAGGATTCTTCCCCACCCAGGAATCAAACCCCTGTCTCCTGCATCTCCTGAATTGCACGTGGAGGTGGATTCTCTACCACTGAGCTACATGGGAAGTCTAGTACCCTTTTTTTCCTCCCAGTATTTATTTATTTGGCACCAGGTCTTATTGCAGCATGCAGACTTTTAGTTGTGGCATACATTCAGGATCTATTTCCCTGACCAGGGGTTGAACCCAGGCCCCCTGCATTGGGAGGGGGGGGCCTGGAGTCTTACCTACTAGACCACTAGGGAAGACCAATAATCTTCAAATGTCTTTAACTTTATACCTCAAGCAATCAAACCATTTCGAGCAAACCTTTCCAATTTATTTGTTACCTACATTATAATACCCACTAAAGTGCAAATTAAGAAAGATAAGATAACCACATAAAAAAATTCAATGTGTTTCCCAAAGCCCGCTGGACCACCAGCCTGGACCCATTAATAGTGAGTGACATTGGCCAGGAGCTCTGAGGACAAGCTGCCCGGTCTGTTTCCCAGGCACTCAGCACTGCAGGCTCTCATCAGGAATCCAGGCACGTTTCTCGGCTGAATGAATGAAAGGATGAATGGGGACTGGGTGAAGGGGTGAAGAGTGAGCTACAGGGAGGCTGGCTCCAAGCCTGGGTGGCTAGGCAGAGCCTGGGTGTGTGTGGGTGATCCGCTGACATTTTCACTGAGACCTAGCCTCCTTGGAGGCCAGCTCCACATGTCACTCACCCAGTCAGTCCCATCAAAGCTGGCGAAGCTGTGTATCTGCAACACTGAGGCATCGTCCAGTATTTGAAAAATCTCAGGATCGTAGAAAATCAACATTGAATGTGATCATAGACTATCTAGGAAGATGCCCAGAAAACCAGCTTGCCCCCCAAATAGGCATGCCATAAATCTCACAGCTAGTTTGTGTTTAGAAGGAAAATGGCATGTTGGTGACTAGGAGGACCTAAAGGCATTTAAATAGAAGTGTTTAGAACATCGAGGTTGCCATTCAAGCCGTGAAAGCTGTTGTTACTCCTGGTCTCTAGCCAGATTCTTATCAGGTAGATTTCCTTCATGGGAGCTGGGGCTTGTTGGGTGTGTGTGGGTCTCACTGAGTATGGATAAAAGTATAGAAAACTCACCCCAGGTCTCCCATCCCTACTGTATGTGTGTGTGTACATTAGCAAGAAATAGACATATAGATAAGTTTAGCTCACTGGCATACAGTAGGTTTCAATACATGTCCATTCCTTTGCCCTCTTTTAGTGCCTTTGTCCTGGCAGCCACCTCCTTCTCCAAAACCCTTGGGTCGTCCAGATTCTATCTCCTTCCCTGACCGGCTTGAAATCCTGGACTCTCTGAGCAAGTGCTCCTTCCTCCAAATTCCTATAGCGCTTGCTGTCTGGACTACAAAATTTAAGACTTAATTACACGCAGCCTTGCATCGTCCTCGAATTCTTTCACTGTGTATTGCTCCATCCCCACCCCCTTAGTCTGTAAGCACCCTCTGGGGTGCCGCTTCCTCCTCCAAGGATTCTTCCCCACCCAGGAATCAAACCCCTGTCTCCTGCATCTCCTGAATTGCACGTGGAGGTGGATTCTCTACCACTGAGCTACATGGGAAGTCTAGTACCCTTTTTTTCCTCCCAGTATTTATTTATTTGGCACCAGGTCTTATTGCAGCATGCAGACTTTTAGTTGTGGCATACATTCAGGATCTATTTCCCTGACCAGGGTTGAACCCAGGCCCCCTGCATTGGGAGGGGGGGGCCTGGAGTCTTACCTACTAGACCACTAGGGAAGACCAATAATCTTCAAATGTCTTTAACTTTATACCTCAAGCAATCAAACCATTTCGAGCAAACCTTTCCAATTTATTTGTTACCTACATTATAATACCCACTAAAGTGCAAATTAAGAAAGATAAGATAACCACATAAAAAAATTCAATGTGTTTCCCAAAGCCCGCTGGACCACCAGCCTGGACCCATTAATAGTGAGTGACATTGGCCAGGAGCTCTGAGGACAAGCTGCCCGGTCTGTTTCCCAGGCACTCAGCACTGCAGGCTCTCATCAGGAATCCAGGCACGTTTCTCGGCTGAATGAATGAAAGGATGAATGGGGACTGGGTGAAGGGGTGAAGAGTGAGCTACAGGGAGGCTGGCTCCAAGCCTGGGTGGCTAGGCAGAGCCTGGGTGTGTGTGGGTGATCCGCTGACATTTTCACTGAGACCTAGCCTCCTTGGAGGCCAGCTCCACATGTCACTCACCCAGTCAGTCCCATCAAAGCTGGCGAAGCTGTGTATCTGCAACACTGAGGCATCGTCCAGTATTTGAAAAATCTCAGGATCGTAGAAAATCAACATTGAATGTGATCATAGACTATCTAGGAAGATGCCCAGAAAACCAGCTTGCCCCCCAAATAGGCATGCCATAAATCTCACAGCTAGTTTGTGTTTAGAAGGAAAATGGCATGTTGGTGACTAGGAGGACCTAAAGGCATTTAAATAGAAGTGTTTAGAACATCGAGGTTGCCATTCAAGCCGTGAAAGCTGTTGTTACTCCTGGTCTCTAGCCAGATTCTTATCAGGTAGATTTCCTTCATGGGAGCTGGGGCTTGTTGGGTGTGTGTGGGTCTCACTGAGTATGGATAAAAGTATAGAAAACTCACCCCAGGTCTCCCATCCCTACTGTATGTGTGTGTGTACATTAGCAAGAAATAGACATATAGATAAGTTTAGCTCACTGGCATACAGAGGTTTCAATACATGTCCATTCCTTTGCCCTCTTTTAGTGCCTTTGTCCTGGCAGCCACCTCCTTCTCCAAAACCCTTGGGTCGTCCAGATTCTATCTCCTTCCCTGACCGGCTTGAAATCCTGGACTCTCTGAGCAAGTGCTCCTTCCTCCAAATTCCTATAGCGCTTGCTGTCTGGACTACAAAATTTAAGACTTAATTACACGCAGCCTTGCATCGTCCTCGAATTCTTTCACTGTGTATTGCTCCATCCCCACCCCCTTAGTCTGTAAGCACCCCAGGTTCGTAGAGGGCCGTGCAGTGGAGCCAGCAAGGCTGGCTCAGTCCCCTCTCGGCCACATCCTGAGACAGATTAGTTAACCTTTCAGCTTCAGTTTCTTCGACTGCGCCATGGAGATAATGACACCATCTCTCACTGCTGTTGCAGAGGATAATGGGTGTTAAAGCGCTAAGATGTAAATCGTTGTGTGAATGTAAAGGCTGTTATTATCACCTCTGTTGGATCGACCCCTGCTTGGTGGAGCATAATAAATACCTGATTGATTGAATACAGAATAGCTTTGCGACAGCTCCTGTCTTGGGCTCCAGAAACACCGCTTTGTGCCTGATCCTGCAATTACTCCCTTTGTTGATAATGCTAAATCTGCATCCTCTAAATCCCCTGTACCCTCAGCCTTCGGCTGATAAAGCCAGGGAGAATGGAACTGTGCCCAAGGACCCTGCAGATGCACCAGAGCGCCCTCAACAGGCAGCACATGGAACTGTGGAAGCGATTCCTTCTACCAAGGTGATGGTTGGGCGGACAGTCTTTCCAGGGACCCTCCCCGGCAGAAGACTCGGCTAGTCCAAAGGAACGCGAATGCTTTTTGTGAAATTAATTGCAGCATCATCAGTGGAAGGGTGCAGACCTTTTTCCCTGCCACACTTTATAATTGAGAAAGAGGAGCGTGCCTGCAGCAGCCACCGACAGGCAGGCAGAGAGAAGCAATTTCCTTGGGAGGTTTTGAGAAGAAGCCGGGCAGTGCTGTAGTCCATGGGGTTGTAAAGAATTGGACACCTGTCTCTTATACACATCTCCCACCTACCCCCCACACGCCTCAAACCTTCTATGTTGAAAACTCCGGTTTTGGCTTGCTGGCAAATGCCATGCAAAGCTCATCTTTTGTTAGTCTGCCGAACAATGTTATTGGTTATAATTGGGGCAATTATGGGCTGCTCGAGGAAGCGAAACACAGATGTTGAAACCCAGGATCAGGGTATTCAAGTCCAAAGCTGCTTGCTTTAAATAGTCCGTTTCCCGAATCATCCTGACTTACTTGAAATTCCCCCAGAACTTGGCCATGTTCAGAATGAGATGCGGGAGGATAAAGATGGGTAGCAGTGGGAGGGGAAAGCCAGACCCGCTGGAAGAGAGACGCACAAAGAGAGAAAGAGGAAAAGGAGGCTGAGCGAGAGCCAGAGTTTGGATGACTTCTGAACGTCATTTTCGCAGGACCCCAGCAGAAACCTTTAGGTGGCAGAGATGGGTGGGAGGAAGAAAGATGCAAAAAAGAGAACAGACCTCTGAAAGAATGAGGGTCTGGAGACCAAGGTCAACCCTGCGGAAATACACGGCGGAATTCACACACAGCGACCGCGATCGGCTGGGTACCGGTCAAGCCCAGGGCAGGCTCCGACTCTTCCCCACATCACCACTAGCGATTTGTATTTGGTGCCGAGGGGAGCAGGGTTCCCTCGGGATGAAAAAGCCAAATCGCAGTCGAGTTCAGTGGTATGTTGAAAAGCAGCCTGCACTCACTGTGAAAGGAAGTCAGTCACAGAGAGAAACCCCTCCTAAAAGTGTGCCTGGAGGGGTAGGTCGGGGGTTGGGGGCGCTTCCGGACGGTTGCCTCGAAAGGCAAGCCTCCCCCCGCCAGTGCCTGCCGCTCCCCTAACCTCACTTTTACAACCACCTCTTCCCCGCAGACAGCAGTGACAAAGTATGGACCACACCTGGGGAATGGAAACTTTTCCTCCTTTCCAAGTTGAGCTCTTCTTCTGCATCTCTCTTCAGAATAAAAGCCTTAGCCCTCCCCTCCACCGCTACCTCCACCCCCACCCCCATGAGAGCACGGAAAAGATGAATGAATAATCTAAAGGGAGCCAGCAGCATCTACACTGGACAAAGGAGAGGGGCTGGGGAGACAGTCTTGCCGCCTGCCCGCCACTTCCCCAGGCTCCCAGCACCGTGCTTGGGGTGGAGGGCTTCGCGCGCAGTTGCCTACCTGCGAGCTGTCAGTAAGCGGGCTCCTCTGGGTATGAGGCTCCGCTGTGTCAGCCACACCGGCATATATATCCTCCCCCCACACGCACAGCCCTCCCCTTCCCTGCCCACCTCGATGACACATACACACGGCTGACCCCCTTAATCAGGCGAGCGGCAGAACCTGCAGCCCTTCCTGGCTGTTCCCCGCCCACCGTGGCTCTGTGCTCAGACCTGTGACATCTCAGGCTCCCCACCAGGCCACCCCCAACTGCTTTACCTGGACGCTGCTCAGCCAGGATCCCACAGCTGCCTCTGCTCTGCTTCCAGAGGCGCTGGGAGGACTGACGGGGAGCTCTGGCAAGTCAGGAAGGAAAAAAAAAAAAAAGCCTCCTGGTGACAGTGACGAGGCAGACCCCAGTCTTGGAGTCTCCTTGAGCAACCTTTTCTCCTGAAGAATGAAGAAGCGGGAGTGGGCAGAAGTGGGGGGAGCTCCCACAAGCCCAGAGCTGAGTTCAGATGCGTCCCCTCCTGCTAGCACTGCCCCGCAGGCAACCACAACTAGGCCGCTGGAGGGAATGGCCACACCTGCTATGGGAGCCCGGGTGCCTCCCAGGTGCTCACAGTGGAAGGTGCTGAGACACGAGACTCAGCACTTCATGCCTGAGATTCTGATTAGAGCGAGTTCTCTCTGTGAACCTCAGGTCTCCTCCTATGAACAGGGGAACGTCAAATACCTCCCAGGATGGCAGTGCAGGTAGAAAAACGAGATTCTGTTTGTATTCGGAATCTACGACACCTTTAATAAAGGCGAGTTCTGCAGACTCTTCATCTCTTCCCGTGAAATCAGACCAACTGAATCTGAAACTCACTCTGCCAACAGCTTACTGTCACAACAGAGTGCTTTTAAACCTGCTGCTACACTTAAGGGTGTCGCCACCCAAGCACCTGACCTGCAGCATGCAGCTGCTTTCCCTTCTCTGTGTGAAAAGAGCTCATGGTCAGCCCATGAGGGCTCCTCGGGCAAGAAGGAGGTCATGGTGTAATTCACCTGCTGCCGGGAAAGAAGGACAGGGGAGCCTGGTCTGCTGTAGTCCATGGGGTTGTAAAGAATTGGACACGAGTTACAGACTGAATGACAACAGCAGGCTAGGCAGGGAGTGTTGCAATTCTGCATGCCCTTGTGCATCCCTCCTTTCCCAGCTGCAGGTGAATTACACCGTGACTTCCCCCTTGGCTGCCCCAAGAAGATCCACAAATATTCCAGAATCCTGGGTTTGAGCCTAGTACTGCAAGGGTCTTCAGCACTCTCTCATGTCGCGAGTCTGGGTCTTGCATCAACCTAAGACTGGATGCAGAAGCATTAAAGAAAGCATCTGCTCTGACACCTATGGGTACAGGGTTTCTTCTGAGGGCGATGGAACTGTTCTGGAATTAGATAGGGCTGATGCTGCGATTCATGGGGTCGCAAAGAGACCCAACTGAGCAACTGAAGTGATGTTGCACAGCATAGTGAATATACTAAAACCTCCACTGAATTCTGTCCCTTAAAACAGTGAACTTCATGTTATATGAATCATATTTCAATTAAAAAAAAAAAACAGCAAGTAAGAGAACAAGCAAGCAAGCAACATCTGCCCCAGGTTACCAGCAACAAGTTCTAAGAATAAAGTATCCATTCGTCTGTGTAGAAAGGCCCAGGAGACTGGCATACGCACGGTTTTCCACTTAGGTTTCTATTGCCGAAACCTTACACTTCGTTACGATAGGCAAAGCCACCACTGTGAGCTCTGAGAAATCAGTATGGCATGTGATCAATTTTGCGTCCTGATGCATGTTGGGGACTGGAGCTTGATTTTACACATGCTGTGGCAGATGTTGCTGGTGGCCTACCCACTACCCATTTCCTTGTTCTTCCTTACTACACAGTACCCCTGGTTTTATTCTAGGTGGCAAAGTGCTCAATGAAAAGCCTAGCTTTCCCAGCCTTCCTTGTGGCCAAGGGTAGCCAATGAGAATCAATCTGCCAGTCATTGGGTGGAGCTTCCAGGGAAAACTCTTTTAAGGAGAAAATTTCAACTAGAAGAGGCCTCTTCTTTATCCTACTGCCTGCCTTCCTGGAAACAAATGTGATGAGTGGAGTTTCAGCAGCTATCTTGGATCATGAGATGGCTTTGAGGATGAAAGCCATGAACTAAAGATGATGGAGCATCAAAACAGAAGGATTCTGGATCCTGGATGACTCTGGGCTGCCATACCAATCCTGGATTTCCAATTTCTAACTTTTTCTAAGAGAAAAAAACTCAGATATTTATTTGAAATGTCAGGATTTGGTTTGCTCTTTGCTCCTAACAAGCCACACCAAAGTCAGAGAATTTGTTAAACAACAAACCACTTATTTGGTTCTTGATCTGCGGATTGGTTACTTAGGCTGCGAGGAGCAGGGCAGCCTTGGCCTCAGGTGCCCAGTGACTCTGCAGTTGGCTATAGATTGGCTGGTTATTGGCTGGGGCCACCTTGGTTCTCTTCCAAGCCTCTTATCCTTCCTGTGTCTCTCTCATCCCCTGAGCAGGCTGGTCTGGCATGGTCTGGGGTGCAAGTTCAAGTAAGTATGTCCCAGCCAGGCAAGCCCCAAGCAGAAGCATGTAGAATTCCTGGGGGTTACCTAAGCCTGGGGCCGGCACTCCGTTGGCTTTGGCTGCACTTATTGGCTATGTGTGTGCTCAGTCACATCTAACTCTTTGTGACCCCATGGACAGTAGCCCACCAGGCTCTTCTGTCCATGGGCTTTTGCAGAATACTAGAGTGGGTTGCCATCTCCTCCTACAGGGGATCTTCCCGACTCAGGGATTGAACTCACATTTCTTTTGCCTCCTGCATTAGCAGATGGATTCTTTACTGCTGGGCCACCTGGGACTGTCATAAGGCCAGTCCAGAGCCAGGCTGGGTGGAGACCCCAAGGTCAGAGGACAAAGGGGTGGCTATACAGAGACTGTTCACTGGTAACTTTGAACTGTTCATTGCTGACGTTAACCACCACGTTTTGTTTCAGCCACTTTCTTGGGTTTTCTGTTACCTGAAGTTGAAAAACATCTTTCATGGTCTTCTTACTTTTGCGCATCTTCCTATTCGCTGGGTGTTGGGTGGCCAAACACTCTTCTTTCCTTGAAGTGGAGTGAAAGAAAAAGCAAGAGTGAAAAGTCATTTAACGTCCCTGGATTTTTCTTTGCTTCTTTACCAAATGGAAGAATTGAGCTGAATGAGCTAGAAGGTCCCCTTGGGTTGAATGAAGCTGCATTTTGTGGGGGGCCGTTTCCTGTACCACCTGGAGAGGAGGGCAGAAATGAGCCCAGAAGAATTTATGGCCACAGTTGTGTCTGTGTATGTGAGGGGAGTGGGAGTGTGTGTGTGTGTGTGTGTGTGTGTGTGTGTGTGTACCTTGCCTCTGGGAAGAGTGGGAGCCAAATAGCAGGGACACAAACTTTGTGGGTGCAACTTGGGTGCTCAGGGTCACTTGAAGGGTTTCTCCTCTGCACTTAGTGGCTGAATCATGGCACCTTGAGGCCCACGGGCTTCCCTTGGAGGTGGGACATGATCCTGGAGCATCAAGCTGCCCTCTGCTCTTCTGAATGACAATACCCACTTACTCGAATCATTGGAGCAGAAAGGTCATCTCTGTCCATACCAGCTCCCCATCCTCTTGCAATCAAGGGGCCCAAGCCAGGTGGCTACAAGCTTTAGAGCCATTCAGTTTTCTTTTTTTTAATTTTAATTTCATATTGGAATATGTGCTCAATTGCTTCAATGTGTTCAACTCTTCATGACCCATGGACTGTAGGCCACCAGGCTCCTCTGTCTATAGGCATTTTTTTCCAGGCAAGAATGCTGTAGTCAGTTGCCATTTCCTCCTCCAGGGGATCTTCCTGCCCCAGGGATTGAACCCTACTCTCCTGCATTGGCGGGTAGATCCTTTACTCCAGCATCCCCTCGGAAGCCCATATTGGAGTATAGTTGATTAAGAATGTTGTGTTAGTTTCTGATGTACAGCAGTGATTCATGTATGCTGCTGCTGCTAAGTCGCTTCAGTCGTGTCCGACTCTGTGCAACCCCATAGACGGCAGCCCACCAGGCTCCTCTGTCCATGGAATTCTCCAGGCAAGAACACTGAAGTAGGTTGCCATTTCCTTCTCCATATATCTACATATATCTATTCTTTTTTTCTTTTTGATGGTTGTGTATGGTTTATTAAGTTGTGCATTAGTACAGACACTGGGGCTTGCCCATGGTGCTCTTAATGTACAAGGCCCTGATGTTCTGCCAATTTTTCTTGAAAAATGACACCAGGAAGTTGACCGCTAAGTGGATGTTGCACACAAGCTCATCATCTGTTATCTTCATGTGGCCAACAGCCCCTGCCATACACAGCACCTTCTTCATCTGGAACTTGATCATGGACTTCACCAACTTTTCCACCATGGTCTCACTGTGAGTCAGCAAGGAAGGGAACTTGCCAGCCTGGGCCCAGGATTCATGGGATCTGCTTGATCAGAGACTCTGAAGCCAAAAAGGCATCATATTTCTTGGCCAGCTTCTTGACCAGTTTCTTATTCTTGGTGAGTTTCTTCAGCACCTCAATGTCCATGTGGGGGATATCCACAGCCTTGGCCTCATCACGATGCTGCTGGTCCCTCAAGATACACATGGAGAACTTGGGGCTGGGAGTGGACTTAAGCCTGACAGTGCCTGGGAAGCGTTTGTCCTTCTGAGGGTCATAGTTCTTCAGGCTGATCTGAAGCTCCACCATCTCCAAAAACTTCCGGCACTTGCTCTGGTTCCCATGCAGGACATCCCGCACCGCCTCATAGAGGGTGTCGGGGGAGACTTTGCCGATCATGGTTCCCCACATCGCAATAACTAGAAAAGAGCTCTATTCTTCGTTCAGTTCTAACAGATAAGCCTGGAGGCAGCAGATTTAGAAGCTCTTAAAACAATCACTGGCAAATCTCAGTCAAGGGAGCTGCAGGAGGAAGCAGGCAGGCAGGACTGGGCTCCCACCATGAACACCTCGAACTTCCACCCACCCAGGACTTGTCTCTCTCAAAGGAAAGAGCCTCCCATCACCAGGGATTTGGCTGCTGGGAATCTAGTGATTAATTACGGCACCTACTGCCGATTGGTCTCCTTAGTAACCACACTAGCAGGGTCCCAGATGGAGAAGCTGTTTCCTATTTTCAAAGAGGGCAAACCCTCTCCACACTGTCAAATACCTTCAATCAAAACACAAATGGATTTGAAAATCAAGAGACTCTCCTGTCTCTCTCCAGCCTCTTTTCCTCAGCAGTGGGATTTGACGGTTTTACAGGGAAAACTGAGTGATAGTGATTGTTTTAAATGAAGAGTTAGGGGACTTCCCTGGTGGTTCAGTGGCTACGGTGCTATGCTTCCAAAGCAGGGGAGCTCAGGTTCAATCCTTGGTAGGGAAACTAGATCCCACCAGCCATAAAGAAGATCAGAGATCCTACAATTAAGACCTGGCACAATCAAATAAATTTAAAAAAAAAAATGGGAAGAGTTAGGCAAATCCAGTTTCAAGGCAAAAGAGCCCATTGTTGTGGTCTTACAGTCCAGAGCATCCGGCCAAGTGCTGGACTGGAAAGCCAGAGGGGTGAACTCAGGTGTCCCGCCCTCGAGAAGCTAGCCTGGGGCACAGGACACACACTGGTGGCTTCGAAATGAGAGAATGAGGGAGTACATAATCTGGTGCTAACTGCAGATCTGCCGGAAGTGAGAGAGTCGTTAGGGAGAGATGGGATATATATTTTCTTACTTTTTGAGCAAAATGTTAAGATACTGAAGGTCAATGGCAGGTTCTGAGTGGGTAGGAAGGGGCATTGGGGCTTCATTCTGGGCCAGTGTCAGGATTGTGGGATATATAGGTCAGCTTGAGCGGCTGGCTGAACAACAGAAGTTCATTTTCTCCCTGTTCCAGAGGCTGGCTGGCTGGGCTTTAGAGGATCCTCAGAGGCCTCTCTCCTTCTGTCTTCTCCTCCCTGTGTCTTCACGTGGTCTGGTCTCTCTGTGTTCTGCATCTTCATCCCTTCTTAGAAGGACACCCGTCATACGGGATCGGGGCCCACCCTGATCGCTCTATTTAACCTTAGTCACCTCCCGTAGACTCCATCTTCAAACAGTCACATTTCGAGGTCCTGCGGATGAGCACTTCAACAGACAAATTTGGTGTGTGGGGGAGGGCGTGTGTATTAACAACAGGGGGAAGTGATACTGTGCCCATCAGATAAGGGGGATGAAACCCCAGAAAGGGAACTAAAGGTCACCGGGCCACGGGTGACTGCTGTGCACAGTGGGTCCCATCCTCCCCCGGGGTTACCCAGGTCCTGGTGAGCCCAGACACCAGGCTGACGGTGCATCTGGCAGTCCTGCCTTGCTGTGTCTTGGTGCGCCTGGTACCTGCGCAGTTCTCAGGGCCATGTCTTAGAGTCCCATCCCCATGAGGAGGTGTATCCTGAACTTGGAATGCGGCGATCTTGGGAACGTAAGGCTTGCCATGCTCAGGAGGAAGAAGGCCTCCAGGCACTTCACAGGCTCCAGATTGCCAGCCCTGAATTTTGTAGGATGGTAGGCAATGGCACCCCACTCCAGTACTCTTGCCTGGAAAATCCCATGGATGGAAAAGTCTGTCCATGGGGTTGCTTGCTAAGAGTCGGACACGACTGAGCGGCTTCACTTTCACTTTTCACTTTCATGCATTGAGAAGGAAATGCAACCCACTGCAGTGTTCTTGCCTGGAGAATCCCAGGGACAGGGGAGCCTGGTGGCTGCCATCTATGGGGTCGCACAGAGTCGGACACGACTGAAGCGACTTTAGCAGCAGCAGCAGCAGCAGCAGCAGGTTAGCATATGAATAACCGGGGGCGGGGGGTCTCTCATATGCTTCTGTTCCATCACTTTCTATAAATAAATGCTACAGAACCCCTCTGGAGCTGCTGCTCAGACTTAGTCGCATCCAGCTCTGCAACCTCATGGCCTGTAGCCCATCAGGCTCCTCTGTCTGTGAGATTTCCCAGGCAAGAGTACTGGAGTGGGTTGCCATTTCCTTCTCAGCCCTGAATTTTGTAGGATGGTAGGCAATGGCACCCCACTCCAGTACTCTTGCCTGGAAAATCCCATGGATGGAAAAGTCTGTCCATGGGGTTGCTTGCTAAGAGTCGGACACGACTGAGCGGCTTCACTTTCACTTTTCACTTTCATGCATTGAGAAGGAAATGCAACCCACTGCAGTGTTCTTGCCTGGAGAATCCCAGGGACAGGGGAGCCTGGTGGCTGCCATCTATGGGGTCGCACAGAGTCGGACACGACTGAAGCGACTTTAGCAGCAGCAGCAGCAGCAGCAGCAGGTTAGCATATGAATAACCGGGGGCGGGGGGTCTCTCATATGCTTCTGTTCCATCACTTTCTATAAATAAATGCTACAGAACCCCTCTGGAGCTGCTGCTCAGACTTAGTCGCATCCAGCTCTGCAACCTCATGGCCTGTAGCCCATCAGGCTCCTCTGTCTGTGAGATTTCCCAGGCAAGAGTACTGGAGTGGGTTGCCATTTCCTTCTCCAGGTCTGGAGCTGGTCCCTCTGTTAAATTCGGCACAAGTTATTTATTAATAAATAATAAAGATGGCTTTATTATAATTTAATATAATATATTATTTATTATAATAAACAATAAGACGGCTGTGCTGCATTTTGTTGTGGGCATGTGAACTCTTAGTTGTGACATGTGGGATCTAATTTCCCAGCCAGGGTTTGAACCCCCGCCCCCTGCTTTGGGAGTTCAGAGTCTCAGCCACTGGACTACCAAGGAAGTCCCACATTAGGCACAGGGTGTGAAGGTAAGCTCATTGCCTTTACTCCCCGGGGAGGGCCTTAGGTCTCAGCCTGCTTGCTGTGTTTTCATTGCCTTCAGGAATCCTCACTCACTCACCTCGTACCCACAGGGATGCTGTCCTATCCACTCCCACGCATCCCGCCCACAGTACCCGAGTCACAACCTCATCATCACAGAGGCTCAGCTCTATAACCTGTTTCCCTCCTCTCTCTTTCCCTATCCTCTGTATTTGGAGCGTTATCGAGTGTCATCATTTCCCCTTTATTGCCACTTGTCAGAGCTCCCAGCACCCCCACCCCTTCAATCTCTCCGGTACACAGCCCCTTGCCCAATACTTTAATTTTAAAAATTAATTTCTTTAATTGAAGTGCAGTTGATTTACAATGTTGTGTTAGTTTCTGCTGTAGAGCAGCATGATTCAGTTATACATACATATACATGTGAGTGAGTAAGTGAAGTCGCTCAGTCCTGTCTGACTCTTTGCGACCCTGTGGACTGTAGCCTACCGGACTTCTCTGTCCATGGGATTCTCTAGGCAAGAATACTGGAGTGGGTTACTATTTCCTTCTCCAGGGGATCTTCCTGACCCAGGGATCAAACCTGGGTCTCCCGCATTGGAGGCAGACTCTTTAACCTCTGAGCCACCAGGGAAGCCCATATATATATACACACACATTCTTTTTTTAAACATTCTTTTCCATTATGATTTATCACAGGATATCAAATATAGTTCCCTGGGCTATACACTAGGACCTTGTCTGTTATCCAATCTACATATGAAAATTGACCTCTGCTCACCTCAACCCCGCACTCCACCCCTCCCCGAGCCCCCTCCTCCTCAGCAACCACCAGTCTGCTTTTATGTCCATGATTCTGGTTCTGTGCCCAGCATTTCATTTACTTGCATACAGTAGGTCCTAAGTTATCCATTTAAAATAACTAAGGGTGCTACTTAGTGTGTACATGTCCATCCCAAACTCCCTAATTATCCCTTTACCCCGTCTACCCCCTAGCCCGCTGTGCCCAATAATGCCATTTTCATTTTGCTTCATTATCTTACTCCAAAATCCTTTAAATCCAAAATTTAAGGGCAGTGGATGATAACGGTTTGAAGCAGTGGGCACACTGCAAGGCCCACTGAATTTGAACTCGAAATATCGGAGTTTGAGTCCCAGCTTTGCCCCTACCCTGCCATGTGATTCTGGCTAAATCTCTCCTGCTTCCAGGACCTTGTCCACTTATTCTTTAAAATGGGTCTAGTAATACCTAACATAATATAACATTTATTCAGTCAATTTAATGGAAGGGGCTTTGAAAATGCTAAGGTATCACACAAATACTTGTTGTTTTAATTGTGTCCAACTCTTTTGCTGCCCCATGGACTGTAGCCCACCAGGCTCCTCTCTCCATGGGATTTCCCAGGCAAGAGTACTGGAGTGGGTTGCCAAGACCGTCTCCAGGGGATCTTCCTGACCCTGGGATCGAACCTGTGTCTCCTGCATTGTCAGGCAGATTCTTAACCACTGAGCCACCAGGGGAAGTGAAAGAAGCTCAGTCGTGTCTGACTCTTTGCGACCCCATGAACTATAACCTGCTAGGCTGTTCTGTCCATGGAATCCCCAGACCAGAAAACTGGAGTGGGTAACCTTTCCCTTCTCCAGGGGATCTTCCTGACCAAGGGATCGAACCCAGGTCTCTCACATTACAGGCAGGTTCGTTACTGTCTGAGCTACCTGGGGAGCCACCACATAAATACTATGACATATAACTGCCTCTCAAGCTCATCTCAAGTACAACTAATTAAAGTGTTAGTCACTCAGTCGTGTCCAACTCTTTGCAACCCCATTGACTGTAGCCTGCCAGGCTCCTCCATCCATGGGATTTTCCAGGCAGGAATACTGGAGTGGGTTGCCAATTCCTTCTCCAGGGCATCTTCCAGACCCAGGGATCGAACCCAGGTCTCCTGCATTGCAGGAAGATGTTTTACCATTTGAGATACCAGGGAAACCTTACAACTAATTAAAAGTTGCCCTTTTCCTTTCCTGAGCTTCCAGAACCTTTTCCAGGACAATTGCTTGTATTCAGATTTGCAGTTTGCGTTGCCTGGTGCGCCCCCTGCTGTTCCCCGCCATTTTTGCATCTTGCCTGTCTAGGAGGATTGCACACCATTTGTGTGCTCAGCTGCTGAATCGTGTCAGACTCTCTTTGGCCCCATCGACTGTAGCCTGCCAGGTTCCTCTGTCCGTGGGATTTTCTAGACAAAAAATATTGGCTCAGGTTGTGATTTCCTATTCCAGGGGATCTTCCCCTGGCCCAGGGATTGAACTGGAGTCTCTTGCGTCTCTTGCACTGGCAGGCATTCTTTACCTCTAGCACCACCTGGCAGGGCTTTCCAGATAGCTCAGTTGGTAAATAATGCGGCTGCAATACAGGAGACCCTGATTTGATTCCTGGGTCAAGAAGATCCACTGGAGAAGAGAAAGGCTACCCACTCCAGTATTCTGGCCTGGAGAATTCCACGGACTGTATAGTCCATGCGGTTGCAAAGAGTCGGACACGACTGAGCGACTTTTACTTCACTTCACCACCTGGGAAGCACATAAACCACCTGAGGGATGCATTTATATTCTCTCCTGTTCCTCTTCAACTGAGCACAGTGCCAAGCATCCTGAAGTCAACGAACCTCACGTATATTGATTGAACATCAGATAGTCCATCACACAAGGTACATATTAATAGGCAAGAGATTCAATGAGCTATAATAAAAATCCCTGTACCCAAAAGCTCACAGTCTGGCTTGGAAGATGAGTTGTAAGAGTGGAAAAGGGTGTGTAAAACTGTTCCAAAAGATACATTGGTGTGTGAGGGTGATGAATCCCCTTCTGCTTGGGTGGTAGGGAAGGCTTGGCTGAAAGGGAAGCTTCTGATCTGAGTCCTGGAGGATGGGTGAGATCCGGATAGATGTATAGGCCAGAAGGTGGATTACAGTGCACAGGCCAGGTGACCTGGAGTGGAGGAGCCTTGGCAGAAGAGGGTGATCTGGCAGAAGAGGGTGATCAGACAGAAAGCTGGACCAGCCAGCTGGGTGAGACAGTGGGAGGCCTGGAATGGTAGCCTCAGTGATTTGTGCTCTGTCTTGGCGATTGGGAGACTTGGAGACTTTTTTGCTCAGGGGTGATAGACTCAGGGCAGTCTTTGGAGTGCTAAGGGAGGGTTAACACTAATTACTTACTTTTGAGATAATGTTGCTGACTTATGCTTGGCTGTGCTGGGTCTTCGTCTCTGCACGGGACTTTCTCTAGGTTCCGAGTAGGGGCCGCTCTGGCTGTGGAGTGCGGCTTCTCACTGCGGCGGCTTCTCACTGCGGCGGCTTCTCACTGCCGTGGCTTCTCACTGCCGTGGCTTCTCACTGCCGTGGCTTCTCTTGCTGGGGAGTCTGGGCTGCAGGGTGTGCAGCCTTAGCAGCCCTGGGGCATGTCGGATCGTCCTGGATCAGGGATTAAATCTCTGTCTCCTGCACTGGCAGGTGGATTCTTTACCACGGAGCCACCAGGGAAGCCCCTAAATACTTACTGATCAGAGAGAGCAGGGGAGTGTGTGGGTTCTCCTCTTGAGGCTGTTCCTCCAAGGATGACTCCAACCTCAGAATCCTGTCAGAAATAGACATTACAAGCAGTCAAGCAACTGCACGGAACGTTTTCTGTTTTTTCAGCAAATCGTGTCGCGTGACAATCTCCGAATCTCATGACACCCCCTGTTTCTAGATCAACTCGCATCTCTCTTTCGCCAGTGCAGTCAGGGGCCTGAAACAGCCACAGCCAGTCTGAGCCGCCGTTCCTCACGGGAGGAGGGCCCATTCATCCTCCCTCTCCCCAAACAAAGTTCACAGAATGCCATTTCACGAAATGATGCTGTTTGTCACACAAGATGACTATCTTCCCAAAGCTATTTCATGGTTTTGGGAGAGGAGAATACAAAACAGATTTTATACACACACACACACACACACACACACATATATGGTTTCCCAGGTGGAGCATTGGTAAAGAATACAAAATATTTTTCTATTATGAATGAAACCATTTTTCTTTCTAAAATATATATATATATATTTGTATATGTGCATGGTGCATGTTCAGTTGCTCAGTTATGTCTGACTTTTTTGTGATCCCATAGACAGAGGAGCCTGGTGGACTACAGTCCAGTGGGGGTCACAAAAAATGTCAGATCCGACTGACCAAAAGAGCTCTCACCATGCACATACATAAGGATATATATATATATTTTTTTTCTTTTGAAAGAGAAACTCATTTTCATTCTTTGCAAAAATGAAATAATGGATCTCGGAGTCCATGTTTTCACCATCAATTAAAAGACCTAAGAACTTCGTCCTTCTGGTCTCTCTCCCTCCCATGGATCTCCTCACCCTGCCTGGGCCTCTGTGGACCACACTCGTCATGCACACAGCTGGTACCTCCAGCTCTCTCTGCCATCATTACAATCAAAGAGCTTTCCCTAAGCAACAGGAGCTGGTGCTGTCAGAATTACTTGCAAAATGTATCTTGTTGAATCACAGGAGCACAGCACCTAAAAAAATAAACTCCAAAGTTGCATCATCTGTTGAAGATAATGGCTTTGTTCCTCCGAGGGAAAGGTAGGCGATGAGCCTCTTGTGTCATATATTACAAAACTGAGTGCAGACCTCCAGGAGGGGAAATTTCCAGACACTCAGCTGGCTTGCCAAAACTTGGTTCTGCCGCTTTGTCCTCTGATGGGGAAAGAGTTCCCCAGGCCTGGCCCGGGGGAGCCCAGGCTTTGGTCCTAATGACAGATAAGACTAAATGAGTTTGGGGCTTCCTCCTGAGCCGCCACATGTGTATTACATGCTGCCACACGGCCTCCATGGGGCTGCATCCAGGACCTGAATGTTTTATTGAACCATTAATAGCGAATTTTCTGCTTGGATTCCCTGCTGCTTGGAGACAAAAGGCACCAGAGGGCTCTGAGTCAGGGTTCAGGATTGGGGAGGGGAAGATGTTCTCATTTGCATTGTCTAGCTTTCTGCGTGTCTTCTTCTAAACACAGACCATCCCCTCCCCGCCAACACAACTATCCATACTCTGGTTCATTCATTCAAAAAGCGCGGGGGCTACCGACCTCCTCTGTGCCCATCACCATGCCCAGAGCTGAGTACCAGACAAGAATGAGACAAGATCCTGTCTGTTGCACAGGGTAACCGTTGAAGCTTGAAAAACGCGTTTAGAATTAGCACAAAGCAGAACATGCTCCAAATATGAAAGATTCCAGAGGGTTTTAAGTGGACGAGTTAGTAGATTGTGAAGAGAGAAGCCAAAGGAAGGCCAGGTGATTAAGTGTGACGGGATGAAATGGCGTGAATACAGGCACTTCCTTGTGTGTCCAGTGGTAAGACTTCACCTCCCAGCGCATGGGGTGCAGGTTCCATCTGTGGTTGTGGAGCTGAGATCCCTTGTGCCTCCAGGCCAAAAAACCAAAACATCAAACAGAAACAATATTGTAACAAATTCAATGAAGTCTTTCTTTTGAAAAAATTATCTGGATACAGATTAGGGGGAAAAAAGAAAGATATCACATGATGATTTTCCCCCCTGCTTTCAGAAGTTTATTTCATGTTGTTACAGTAATCTTTATAGAATAAAATAGGGAGAAAAAGCTTAAATTTGGATGAGAAAAACCTTCAAGATACAGCTAGTCGTTGCAGGCAATACAGAATTTTCTCATACTGAAATGTTTCCTAAAGGAATAAATGTTTCACCACACAGTTATTCCAATAATTTCCAGGGGTGGAAAGACCACTTATGGAACAGAAAACGCTATCTTCCCTCCAAAAGGAAAAGAGTTTTTTTTTTTCTTCTGACTATGTAAGCAATATGTGTTCATTCTAGCAAGTAATTTTTAAACTATACAAAAAAAAAGCATAAAAATAAAAATTTATATGGAGACCCATGTAGAAATAGTCAACTTATCTTTGACAAAGGAGCAAAGACAGTCTTTTCTTTTTTTAATTTATTTTTTACAAAGTACTTTGCTCCCATTAAACAGTTTTTTTTTTGTTAAGTATGAATATTTATTTCAGGCTTTAGATCCCAATCAATTTCAAAAAACAAAATCTGATTCCTCTCTTCCGTGTGAGGATGATTTCCTGGAGGCTGAACGGTTCTGTGCCCTTAGGAACATGTCTCATCAGGTTCAGAACAAAGTCCCTGACGTCCACTGTACCCCAGCCTTAAACTCACCACTGTGAAAACGCGTTTTCAGCCATGGGGCTGAACAGATGCTCACACGTCAGTGAGCTTGCTCTGCTGGGTCTCTGTTGCTGCATGGGTTCTTCTGGCTGCAGTGGGTGGTGTCTACCCTCTAGTGGCAGTGCGCAAGCTTCTTGCTGAGGTGGCTTCCCTTGTTGTGGAGCATAGCTCTAGACCTCATGGGCTCCTGGCTGTAGAGCACAGGTTCAATAGTTGTGGCACATGGGCTTAGATGCCTCACGGCATGTGGGATCTTCCAGATCAGGGATTGAACTCGTGTCTCCTGCCTTGGCAGGTGAATTCTTTACCACTGAACCAACAGTGAAGCCCCAGTGTTTTCAACAAGTGGTGCTGAGACAACTTGACATCCAATGAAAAAAAGGAGAACAGAATCTAGTCACAGACCTTATACTCTTCTCAAAAATTAACTCAAAATCCATCATAGACCTAAATGTAAAGCACAAAACTGTAAAACTCCAAGAAGATAACATGGGAGAAAACTTCAACGACCTTGAGTATGAAGGTGACAGTTTAGATAAGACACCTGAGGAATGATTCGTAAAAGGAAGCACTGATAATCTGGACTTCATTCAGACTAAAAACTTTTTTGCAAAAGACAATGTCAAGACAATGAGAAGACAAGACACAGACGGAAAGAAAATACTTACAAAAGACACATCTGTTAAAAGAGTGTTATCCATAATACAGAAAAACTCTTAAAATTCAATAATAAGGAAACAACCAGAATAAAAAATGAGCTGAAAACTTTAACAGACACTTCACCAAAGAAGGCAAAAGTGAAAGTGAAGTCACTCAGTTGTGTCTGACTCTTTGTGACCCCATGGACTGTAGCCTACAAGGCTCCTCAGTCCATGGAATTTTCCAGGCAAGAGTACTGGAGTGGGTTGCCATTTCCTTTTCCAGGGGATCTTCCCAACCCAGGGATTGAACCTGGGTCTCCCACATTGCAGGCAGACGCTTTACCCTCTGAGCCACCAGGCAAGCAGATATAAGATGACCAAAAAAAGCACATGAAAAGATGCTCCACATCATATGTCATCAAGGAAATGCAAAATAAAACAGCAATGAGATACCACTATACACCTATATGTGTTTAGTTGCTCAGTCTTGTCCGATAATTTTGACCCCATGGACTGCAGCACTCCAGGCTTCCCTGTCCTCCACTGTCTCCTGGAGTTTGCTGAAACTCGCGTCCATTGAGTTGGTGATGCCGTCCAACTATATAATACTCTGGGAAAAGCAAACCTGTGTAGGCAGTAAAAAGTGGTTACCAAGGGCTAGAGGGTAAGGGGAACGAATAGACAGAGCACAGAGGATTTTAGGGCAGTGAAAATACATGGCACTAAAACAGTGTTTGCATTTATCCACAATCAGAATGTACAACACCAAGAGTGAACCCTAATGTCAACTATGGGCTTTGGGTAATTAGTAATTGTCAACATAGGTTCATCAGTTACAACAAATGTGCCATCTGGTGGGGGATGTTGATGGCTGGGGGGCTGTGCATGTGAGGGGAGGGGATATGTGGGAAACTTCTGTATCTTTCTCTCAGTTTTGCTGTGAATATAAAACGTCTCTAAAAAAATCTTTTAAAAAATTGTCTTTAATTCTTTCAGAGATAACTTCTATTAGTATTTGACTGCATAGAACTAAACTTTTCTTTATGTGCATATCTTTTTTTAATATAAATTTATTTATTTTAATTGGAGGTTAATTACTTTACAACATTGTATTGGTTTTGCCGTACATCAACATGAATCCACCACAGGTGTACACATGTTCCCCATCCTGAACCCCCGTCCCGCCTCCCTCCCCGTACCATCCCTCTGGGTCATCCCAGTGCACCAGCCCCAAGCATCCTGTATCCTGCATTGAACCTGGACTGGCGATTCGCTTCTTATATGATATTATGCATGTTTCAATGCCATATGTGCATATCTTTAAAACTCAGTGTGCTTGTGCTTAGTCGCTCAGTCATGTCTCTTTGCAAGCCCCTGGACTGTAGCTCATCAGGCTCCTCTATCCATGGGGATTCTACAGGAAAGAACACTGGAGTGGGTTGCCATGCCCTCCTCCAGGGGATTTCCCCAACCCAGGGATTGAACCCAGGTCTCCTGCATTGCAGGTGAATTCTTTACTGTCTGAGCCACCAGGGAAGCCCACACAACATATCTTTAAAACTCTACCACTACATTCATAGCAGCATTATTCATAGTAGCCAAAAGGTAGAAACATCCCTAGTACCCACCAACAATGAATGGATGAACAGAATGTGTATTTACATACAAAGGAACATTATTTAGCCATGAAGGAAGGAAATGCTGGCAGAGGCTACAACATGAACGAATCTTGAAGAGAGGATGCTGAATGAAATGAAATAAATCAGTCACAAGAAAACAAATATTGTAGGATTCCACTTATAGGAGATAACTAGAGGGTTCAAAGTCATAGCAACCTAAGGCACAATGGTGGTTGCCTAGGAGCTGTGGGAAGGGCTTCCCAGGTGGCACTGGTGGTAAAGAACCTGTCTGCTAGTGCAGGAGACATAAGAGATGCAGGTTTGATCCCTGGGTCGGGAAGGTCCCCTGGAGGAGGAACAGGCAACCCACTCCAGAATTGCCTGGAGAATCCATGGACAAAGAAGCCCGGTGGGCTATAGTTCATAGGGTCACACAGAGTTGGACACGACTGCAGCGACATTTAACAACAGGGGCTGCAGGAGGGGAGATTGTGGAGTTGTTGTTTAATGGGCACAGAGTTTCAGTTGGGAAAGGTGGAAAGTTCTTGAGCTAGATGGGTGTGATGGTTGCATGGGGTGGTGAAGGTTGCATGGGGAGGTGAATGTGTGTAATACCACTGATAGTGCATGTGTGTGTTAGTGTTCAGTCACGTCTGATCCTTTGTGACCCCGTGGACTGTAGCCCACCAGGCTCCTCTGTCTATGGGATTTCCCAGGTAAGAATACTGGAGTGGACTGCCATTTCTTTCTCCAGGGGATCTTTCCCACTCAGCCGTCAAACTCACATCTCTTGTGTCTCCTGCACTGGCAGGCCAATTCTTTACCTCTGAGCCACCCGGGAATGCCACTGAACTGTACACTTAAAAATGGTAGAAATGGTCAAATTTATGTTCTGGATTTATATATATATGTATTTTTAAAAATTAAAGTATATAGTTGATTTATAATATTGTGTTTCAAGTGTTCAGCAAAGTGATTTGGTGTGTATATATATATATATATATATTTCCAGAGTCTTTTCCATTATAAGTTATTACAAGATATTGAATGCAGTTCCCTGTGCTACACAATAGGACCTTGTTGTTCATCTGTTTTAGAACTCTGTACCTGTTAATCCCATATGCTATGTATATTTTACCACAATGTGCAATGTTAGATTAAAACTCTACCACTACATAGACGCATAATATACATATACTTTGTTGCAAGTAACTGAGAAGCTCACTCAAATTGGTTTCAGCAAAAGGAGGGCTTTAATTTTTGAAACTGTAAAACAGACTTTTGGCTGCCCTGGATCTTGCGATGTGCCAGCTATCTCTAGTTGTGGCCTTTGGTATTAGGGATCTTAGTTTCCTGACCAGGGATGGAAACTCTGTCCTCAGCATTGGAAGGCAGATTCTTAAATTCTTAACCCACTTAACTGCAGGGAAGTCCCCAAAGGAGGACTTTAGATATAGCAACACCACCTAAAACCCATTGGCAGGCATGTGGCTGCCTTTTTAGGGGCCTGAGATCAAGAACCACAGCCCCAGAAACAAGGAGATGCTGTCTGTCTGTCTGTCTGTCTGTCTGTCTATCTTTGGGGTTGCCTGCTTTCTCTGTTCTGCAAATTTCTGGGTATCTGATTCTTCTGTTTCTTCATCTGGGTTGTTTTTCCTGTTTCTCCAAGCCTGTGGTAGAAGGTGGCTGCCCTTAGCTTCTGGATTTACTTGTCGTTTTTAAAATAAACAACCCAAACTCAATTTCTAGGCTTGAGTGATCAACCTAGAATAACATTTCTAAATCTTAATTGCAAATTCCAAAAAAAGAGATTATTTGCTCCCAAGGGTATCCTGAAAAATTTCAAGCCCATAGAAAAGTTGAATGAATAGAACAATAAACTTGTCTATTGTTTACTGTATTAATGCTCATCAATTAACATTTTGCCATGTTTGTGTGCTTTCTCTTTCTCTGCCTACACACACACGCGCATGCATACTGATTTTTGACCTAACTATTTGAAAGTAAGTAGTAGATATGAGGTTCGCCCTTAAAGTTCTTCAGCATTGCCTCCTAAGGTAAAGACTTTCTTCTTCTGAACCACCATTATCACACCTAAGAAAATTAGCCACAATTTATCAATATCAGGTAATATCCAATATATATTCAAAGTTTCTCAAGTGTCCCAAATTTCTCTTTATGATTTTTAAAATTGAGGATCCAATCAAGGTTTAAAAATTTTTTTTAATTTTATATTATAGCTGATTAACAATGTTGTGTTCATTTTAGGTGTACAGCAAAGTGATTCCGTTATACTGTATCTATTCTTTTTCAAATTCTTTTCCCACTTAGATTATTACAGAATATTGAGCAGAGTTCCCTGTGCTGTACAGAAGACTCTTGTTGGTCATCCATTTTAAATATAGTAGTGTGTACATGTCCATCCCCAACTCCCGATCCATCCTCCCCGCCGCTGCCCCTGACCAACCATAGGTTCATTTACGTAAAGGGATATCATATAATGTTTATCTCTGTCTGTCTGCCTCACTTCACTTAGTATATAATCTTCAGTCAGGGCTTTTATGCTGCATATTTCTGGTCATTTAAAAATCTAGAACAGTCACCCTGCTTTCTTTTGTGTTTCTTGATACTGACCATTTTGAAGCCTTCTGGCCAGCTGTCTTATAGAATGTCCTCCATTCTGAATTTATCTGGTGTTTCTTCATGGTTAGATTCAGGTTAAACATTTTTTGGTAAAACAATGACCTTGGTGATGTTGTATACTTACTTCATCACATCAGGAGGCAATTTCTGGTGAGATTAATCTTGATTATTTAGTTAGTATAGAAATCACCAAGTCTTTCCATTGTAACTATATGTTTGACTTTTCTAATTCATAAGAAATCTGTGGGAGTGATAGCTTGGAGACTGTGAATACTCTGTTTCCCTGCAACTTTCATTCAATATTCTTTGGTGAGCTTTGCCTAAATTAATTACTACATTAGAGGTTGCAAAGTGATGATTTTCTATTAGTCTTTCTTCATTTTTAAATAGCATTCTTATGCAGAAAAGTTTTCCCTATTTTCCTTCTTTCCCCCTCCCCCCAACTTCTTTAGGAGCATTATAGAATTTATAATTTAAAAAAAAATCCTCAATGTATTGCAAACACTTACTGTAATTACTCTATTTTGACACTCAAATTGCCCCAAATTTGGCCCATGGGAGTTCTTCAAATTGGCTCATGTCCTAAACTGATCACACGAATACTTTTTTTCTGGCACAATATGTTTCAGAATTATCTTGTACTTCCTCACCCCAGATCTGGGACCAACCAAAGGAGAGCATCTGAATGAATGGCTTAACACAAATCTGTTACCCCTCATTCTCAATCCCAGTGGCTATGGAGGGGTCTGGGGTGTGGGATGAGAACCTTCCTGGTTGGTGTGCAAATGAATGGAAGACACGCTTCCCGTTGTTTGAGGCTTTATACTCAGACTTGGGAGTGGTGGAAGACACCTAGAAAGACCCACACCTCAAAGCCATAGGTGAGTGTCGACTTGTGAAGAAAGTGTCATAAAATATCTAATATATAGATACTGTCACAACTGTGAGACATCATTTCGACTTGTTTGAAGTACTTGGTGCAAAAAGTACTGACCTAGGAGCCAGAAAGACTTGAACGATAATTAATACTTTTAAACTGAGCATCTGTTGTGTGCCAGGTATGTTATAGACGGTATATGCTTTAATCCTTATAACACCTTGTTGCAGACTGTGTCCTCCCTAAATTTATATGTTGAAACCCTCATCCCTAATGTGACTGTATTTAAAGATAGGTTTAAAAAAAAGAAATTCATGTGTTTTTAAAATTTTATTTATTTTTGTTTTTATTTTTATTTTTGGTTTCTGCCATACGTCTCCATGAACCAGCCACAGGCATACACATATCCCCTCCCTCGTGAGCCTCCCTCCCTCCTCCCACCCCGCTAGGCTGTCACAGAGTAGCAGTCTGAGCTCCCTGCCTGTTTTGCACATGGTTGCATGTATGTTTCAGTGCGACTCTCTCATGTCCCACCCTCTCCTTCCCCCTTGTGTCCTCCCTAAATTTATATGTTGAAACCCTCATCCCTAATGTGACTGTATTTAAAGATAGGTTTAAAAAAAAGAAATTCATGTGTTTTTTAAAATTTATTTATTTTTGTTTTTATTTTTATTTTTGGTTTCTGCCATACGTCTCCATGAACCAGCCACAGGCATACACATATCCCCTCCCTCGTGAGCCTCCCTCCCTCCTCCCACCCCGCTAGGCTGTCACAGAGTAGCAGTCTGAGCTCCCTGCCTGTTTTGCACATGGTTGCATATATGTTTCAGTGCGACTCTCTCATGTCCCACCCTCTCCTTCCCCCGCTGTGTCCACAGGAAAGAAAGCTTTTAAGGAAATAATTAAGGTTAAATGAGGTCATAAGGGTGGAGCCCTAATCCAACGTGGCTGGTGTCCCAATAAGAAGACAAGGAGAACCCAGGGGTGTGTGTGCAGAGGACAGGCAGTGTGAGCACACAGTGAGAAGGCGGCC
The DNA here is from genome assembly GCA_006408675.1 of Madoqua kirkii. Taxonomy (NCBI): domain Eukaryota; kingdom Metazoa; phylum Chordata; class Mammalia; order Artiodactyla; family Bovidae; genus Madoqua; species Madoqua kirkii. Next base: position 49,034 of record SJYC01009533.1, read on the forward strand.
GTCTTCAGGGCAAAGAGCAAGGCTGCAGGAGAAACCTTGCCCCGACTTTGATTTGGATTTCCACTTCCAGAACTGTGAAAAAATGAATTTCTATTTTTTTTTAAAGCCCCTCCTCTGTCTGTGTGGTATCTTATTATGGAAGCTCTAGTAAACTAACACACACTTATTCAAGGAAGGAACTGGAACCGCCACTGCTCTGATGCAGAGAACAAGGTTCAGACAGGCAAAGACACTTTCCCAAGTCCCTGCGGGGAGGAAGCAGTCAGGCTTGCATGCGTGATGCTCGGTCGTGTCTGACTTTTTTTTTTTTTTTTAATTTCTTTATTTACTTTTGGCTGCCCTGGCTCCTCACTATTGCATGAGAGCTTTCTCTAGCTGTGGTGAGTGGGGGCTACTCTTCATTGCAGTGCGCAAGCTTAGTTACTCTAACGTATTTAGGATCTTCCTGGACCAGGGATTGAACCCATGTTCCCTGCACCGACAGGCAGATTTTTAACTACTGGACCACCAGGGAAGATTCAACGTGTCTGACTCTTTTGCGATTCCATGGACTGTAGCCTGCCAGGCTCCTCTGATCATGGGATTTCTCGGGTAAGAATACTAGAGTGAGTTGCCATTTCTTCCTCCTCCAGGGGATCTTCTCGACCCAGGAATCGAACCCACGTCTCCTCTGTTGGCAGGTGGATTCTTTACCACTGAGCTACCTGGGAAGCCCAGGAAATGGTACTACCAGAATTCAGATCCAGGTCTATCTCACACTGAAGCTATGGCATTTTTCACTGCTCTCCCCCTTGGTTAAGTTCTGGTGTTGCCACGGTTGAAGTAAGTGCCGCCCTAAAGTCAGGGATGGCGTCTACTGTGCTTGCTGACATGTCCCTGTGGCTCCCACAGTGCCCGTCGCAGCACTCACGTTCGTTGGCTGAATAACTATGTATTCATAAAGCATTACGGTTTGTTCTAGGTAAGAAACCAAATGTAAAAACAACATGAAACTATTGTTATGGTGGAGATTGGGGGACAGTAACTCTGGGAAGGGAAAGTCAGGGTGGGTTAGAATAGAGGGGAGATTCCAGAAGGCAGAGGGAAAAATGGTCAGCACTGGGGTCCAGTGGTTTATTTGTCTTTTCTATTTTGAGTCACTCTATGAATACTTTATGGGCTCCCCTTGTGGCTCAGCTGGTAAAGAATCTGCCTGAAATGTGGGAGACCTGGGTGTGATCCCTGGGTTGGGAAGATCCCCTGGAGAAGGGCAAGGCTACCTACTTCAGTATTCTGGCCTGGAGAATCCCGTGGATGTCCATGGGGTTGCAAAGAGTCAGACGTGACTGAGTGGCTTTCACTCATTTTTATGAATACTTCATAGAGCGAACATAAAGGAGTAGTGGAAAACAACCTCATTAGAAATTCTGGTAAAAATTCAAATAGTAAACCTCTTTGAATCAAGCAAATTTTGTGGCACAAATATAAAAAATAAGACAATGCTGTTAATATTGCATGTCCTTTTAGCAAAATGGGATAGGCCAGGTGCTTGTAACAATTATCCATCCTTTGACTAATGATTATAAAATACTACATTCCCTTTTCAGCTTTAAATATACATCGTTCACACCTTGGTTCTTAAAATTTGGAAAGAATCATCAGGATACCATCATCTGAGGATTCACAGTCTGAGGTTTCACTTACAAGTTACATTTTCCCATCATGATTCAAGTCTAGAGTGCTGCTCTCTGTCGCTTTTCATTTTCTGGTTTATCAAATAATTTGAAATGTCTTTCTCTGTTCATCTTCTTTCCTTTGCCTTTAAAGGTAGGAAATTAAAAATTCCTGAGTTGTCATTTGAGTGTAACGAAGGCTGAGAGCAGACTACAAAGATAGGGTCCACTGGCTTCTTTTATTCCTTCTTGAAAAGATGACGTATTCCTTTTGGCAACAAGAAAACCAAAGAGTGATAATTTCTTCATTTTGCTTCATCTTCCTAGGCAGTGCCATCATCCTTCCATTTAAAAATCATTTTCATCTTCTTTTAGCAAACTTGGGAACAGTTGATGACTAATGATGAGGAAAGATGAGCAACAATAACTCCCAGGTAATGGAAAAGCAGCATGTTTTAAGAGACAGGAAAAATAAGACCATTAAGATCCCACATTGTGTCTTAGACACATTACCCTTTGATAAAGGGTTTACATAGTTTAAAGGTTTTGTTTAAGTAAAAAGATAGAGATTTTATTTAATTTAAAATATGCAAATTCTTTTTGTTTCCTTGGAAGATTTCTAAGAAATAGTCATAAAATGCCAGTCCTCATAGTTGGAAATTAAGAAAGAAATGCGAAAGAAGATCTGGAAAAGTGAGTGAAGATGGACAGGTATTCTAGCTGTGGGGGAAAGATTGGCAAACAGGTGCAACAGGGAGAGGCAACGGAGCCCTGTGTGTATGGGAATCAGAATAGATCTGATTTATCACAGCTGACTTTTTGTTGAGTAGAGTACACTCTCTGTTGGGTATCCACCTGTGGCCACCATTAATTTGAGCAGTGTAGCCTGGATTCTGCATGGTCACCCCGAAACCACTTGAGGCCTGATGCAGGCACGCTTTTTCTGGCAGGTTTGTATTCTGGTTGTGATGCTTTCTTCCCAAGGAAAAGTTTTAGTTTTTAACATGTAATAAAAATCACCCATAAGAATCTTAATATTCAGTTCAGAGCATTATGCATCTATTTTCAAGTACTTCAGTATGGATTACATTCTTTTATACAAATTAAAAACCCACATGCTGTTCTTCAAACTCAATTAAAACCATACACATATTAATAAATAACCTACTTAGTTAAATTTCATTTCACTGGGGATTTGTACTGACTCCACAGCCTTTGACTGTTTTAGGTACCACGCTGGTTTGCCAGCAGGGGATGTGGTAAAAAATAAAAATTAAAAAAAAAAAAACACCAGACTTCTCAGTCTGGGAAGGTTAAGCTTGAGAGTGAATAGGATTATGTTCTGAAATGGTTAAGTGTGGTAAAGAAATGGAGCACATGTTTGCTTTTCAAATTCTGCAAGTGTTTCATATGCGAAAAGCTTATGGACCCATTATCCCAAGAGGTGGTAGTGCCTGAAAATGGAATTTCAAAGCTAAAGATACATGTGGAGATGACAGTCATAATTGGTCATTAAACTGAATGTTTTGAGTCACCCTTCTCTAAGGCTGCTGTCAGGCATAGATTTCTAGCTGCTTAGGCAGTCACGTTTTTTTGTTTATTTTTGGCCGCGCTGGGTCTTCACTGCTGCCTGCAGCCCTTTTCTAGTTGTGGCTGGTGGGCGATGCTCTCTAGCTGAGGCCACAGGCATCTCATTGCGGTGGCTTCTTGTGTTGAGGAGTGTGCCTTCTAGGTGTGTGGGCTTCAGTAGTTGCGCCGCAAAGGCTTAGTTGCCCCAAGGCATGCGGGATCTTACTGGGCCAGGAATTGAACCCGTGTCCCCTACATTGGCAGGCAGATTCCTAACCACTGGCCCACCAGGCAAGTCCCAGAGTCACATTTAATGCACTCTTTCTTGCATCCCTTAGAGGCAGTTTGTACTAAGAGGAGCATCTTGCTTTCAGAACACATGCCCATTGATTTCTTTTTCTTCTTTTTTTAAAACAAAATCATCATTTATTGTTGACTGGGCTTAGGAGGTGGTTCTCACTTGGAGTCTCTCCTAAGGTTGTAATCAGGTAGTGGCTGGAGCTGGAGTCGTCTCAAAGGCTGGCTGTCTGTTAGCCTCAAAGGCTGGACCTCAACTGGGGTGAGGGTTGAAACCCTATCCTTGGGCTCTCCATTGTTACCTGGGCTTCCTTACATCATAGTAGCTGAGATGGAAGAGCAGGCATGTCAAGAGAGGAAGAGCCAGGCTAAAGTACCTTGGAAGTCACACAAGGTCACCTCTGCAGCATTTTTTCGTTAGAAGTGAGTCTCTTAAGTCCAACTCAACTCAAAGGTAGGGGAATTAGACTCTGCTTCCCAGTGGGAGGCCTACTGACTTTTAGGAAAATATGCTAGTTTCATTCCCACATCTTGATAATAATTACACTTAACATCCCTCCCATGCTATTCAATCAATCAGTTATTCATTCATTCAGCAAATGTTTATTATGTTGGGCATTTTGTCCATACAGGCTTTATAGTTTCAAAGCAACTTTATATCCATTATTCTACTTGATATTCTCAAAAACCCAGGTATAAAAGGCTGAGTGTACTTTATTACTTCCATTTTTTTCAGATAAGGCAAGAAGAGACCAAGGAATTTATCCAAGTCTCTGGGCTGGTGCCTGGTTCATAATCACTCATTCCTAAGTTTGTCCTGTTCTTTCCACTCATCACCCAGAGCACCACCATCTCTTTTTCTCAGCATGGCCAACATTGGGGAGGGGTATAGACAGAGACTTGCTCTGAAGTCAGATGGCCTCTATACTGGGTGACCTCATCATCACCAAACCAGAACACTCGAGAGTGAAAAGTAAGCTACTTGCAATTGTACTGTGATGGCAGGCTTAAATCAAAACGATTTCAGGAAAACTACAGACATGGGCATTCTACCCACAATAGTCAAATTTCACTGCAACCCAAGTGCCTGGTGTTTTTTTTTTTAATTTCCAAAATCCTGCCTTAATTTTAAAATGTCTAGCTCTTTAAAAAATGTGTAAATTTCATTTAAGTATAGTTCATTTACAATATTGTGTTTGTAATGTATAGCACAGTGTATCAGTTTTATATATACACAGAGACATATAAATTCAGATTCTTTTCCCTTGTAGGTTATTATAAAACAATGAATATAGTTTCCTGTGCTACACAGTAGGTCCTTGCTGTTTACCTATTTAATATATAATAGTGTGTATATGTTAAACCAAATGTCCTAATTTATTCCTTCCCCAGGCTCCTTTCTCCTTAAGTTTATAACCATAAGTTTGTTTTCCATGTCTGTAGGTCTATTTCTGTTTTGTAAATAAGTTCATTTGTGGTTTTTTTGTAGATTCCACATATAAGTGATATCATATGATATTTATCTTTCTCTGACTTACTTTACTTAGTATGATAATCTCTATCCATGTTGCTGCAAATGACATTGTTTCATTCTTTTTTTGACTCAGTAATTTTCCATTATATATATTGCAGATAATCTTCTTTATCTGTTCATCTGTTGATGGACATTTCAACTCTTCCATGTCCTGGCTATTGTAAATAGTGCTCTATGAACATTAGGGTGCAATCTCTTTTCGAATTATAGTTTTCTCCTGATATATGCTCAGGAGTAAGACTGCAAGGTCATGTGGTAACTCTGTTTTTAAAAAACTTTAGTTCTCTTAAAGCAAAACCAGAGAGCCAAGAGAGCCATCAGTACATGAATGATCCACATTTCCCAAGATAAGGCATGAGGGCCTCTTCTTACATACTTCATGTGACTGCTCCACCAGCTTCGGGAGCATAGCTTATCCTACATCAGCCGAAGCCCCTGTATGGGTTTGGGTTGATGGGCAGAGGCCTGTGGGGAGACTGTCCGGAACTCCTGAGCTTCTATTCTGCTGCATCATTGGTTGGGGAGGCAGGAAGACCATGCTTGAGAGAGTTGAAGTTCAGGATAAAGGGGAAGACCGGGGTACAGGGTGAGGAGAGAAAGGTGTCTCAGTTGGTGGCCTAGAGTTCAAGCCTGGAATTGGGATGGGCAAGTCAGGGATGGCCAAACTGAGGACAGTGGAGAGTGGTGTGGCATGGCCTGGGGTGGGCTGTGGGGCAGGCAGGGTCTCCAGAAGCAGGCAGTGAGGAGGAGTCTGAGGTGTGAGACGTGTGTCGGGAATCAGCACCTGTGAAAGAAGCCAGAGGGAAGTGAGATCAGGCAGAGGAAGAAGTCAGTGTCATGTGGGTCTGTTAAAATCCTCGTTATTAGCTCAGCCGAGAGCTTGGGAGTAAAAACTGCCCATTTGCATTACCCGTATTGGGCAGAAATGCCTGGGTCTTTACCCTCTGCCTCAGTCAGTGGATGCAGGCTACCCGGGAAGCGCGTGACCCTGTGTGACACAGGCGTGTACAGTGGAGGCAGACCCTGAAGGAGCCGGGAGCTGAGGGCCGTGTGCTGACCATGCATCCCACAACTGGGCCGCAGCTCTTCCTGAAAGGGAGTTGGGGGGTGCATATCCTGTGTCCATCCCAGACTGTTATAGTAGGGACAGACGAATAGGAAGAACATTTTTATTTTACTTATTTATTTTTAGAATTTCGGTTGCACTAGATCTTTGCTGTGGCTCCCAGGCTTCTCTAGTTGCAGTGCGCACGCTTAGTTACTCTGTGGCACATGGGATCTTATTTCCCCAACCAGGGATGGAACCCACGTCCCTCGCATTGGAAGGCAGGGTCTTAATCACTGGACCACCAGGGAAGTCCTGAAGTTTTCTATTTTAAATTAAGTGTGGTCTCAGATTTAAAGGACCCAGACCTGGAGCGAATTCTGCCACTAATGTTTGGGTGACCACAGGCATGTCTTTTTCCCTTTCCTGGACTGATCTTTCTTGCCTGTAACAGTGAGTTTCCTAAAATAGAGTTGGAACCAGCCGCCACCCTGGCTCACAAAGTTAACCAGGCTGGGCAGGCTTTTCTGCCTCTTAGACTGGGTTGAATTTTAAGCCCTTTTGCTGTTGGGTTGGGATATATGCCACAGGCTCTTCAAGGTAAACTAGAATGCCCCCTGGAGAATGATGTTTTAAATGGCTCTACAGGAAAATTTATTGTGACTGTTAAGTGGCTAAAGAACAGAGAATCCCTAGGAGTGATCTGATGCCACTTGTCATAATAGAGTTGGAACCAGCCGCCACCCTGGCTCACAAAGTTAACCAGGCTGGGCAGGCTTTTCTGCCTCTTAGACTGGGTTGAATTTTAAGCCCTTTTGCTGTTGGGTTGGGATATATGCCACAGGCTCTTCAAGGTAAACTAGAATGCCCCCTGGAGAATGATGTTTTAAATGGCTCTACAGGAAAATTTATTGTGACTGTTAAGTGGCTAAAGAACAGAGAATCCCTAGGGAGTGATCTGATGCCACTTGTCAGTGTTGGAAAAGCTTTAGCCTTTTGGTTAATGGGAAAGAGCATGCAGAGTTTGGGGTAGTAACTATGGTGTGCCTAGCATTTGTAGAGAACGTTTTTGTGTCTTTCCTGTTTTTTTTTGGATTTTACTTCCTTCCTGAAAACACTTCCCTGGCCTCTTTTGTGTCTTGTAAGCTTTAACTTAAATTGCACATTTGATGTGGAAGGCTTTTTGCAACTAATGGATTATCTGTAGATTTCCATTATTCTTATCTCCTCTTCCCAAGGTAATTAAAAGATGGCTGGGCCACTGAGTCATTACAAGTGCTTTATCCAGTTATCTACAGTATTTATCTTTCTCTGCGAGGCTGAATAGCCTCCTTTCTCTAGTTGACGAAATCTTGGCAGATTGCTGGCAGGAAGGATGGCAGGTCATCCCACGACCTGAGAGTCTTCCTGGTGGCCAAAATTCCAGGAGACTGAGGTGTCTGTGTCTTAAAATATTCTGCCCCCCGACTCCCTAAGAAGAGATGGAAGGTAAAGGGGAAGCCGTGGACTTTGGAAGGGGAATCTCTCTGCACAAGCGCAGTTCTCTCAGGAAGCGATTCAAGGAACCGTGGTTCCCACCGAGTTTGGGAGACTAGATGGTGTCCCTCTGGATCCCTCTAGGGGTGCCAGTCTTCAGCAGAGAAGCGGGGACAGGGAGCCCAAACAGGCAGGTATGTCCGGTTGGTAATGGTTATCCGCGTGCTACTTTCGGGTTTCCTAGAGGTGAGCTCCAGGCTGGATTTTGAAGAAGGCAAGGGGTATAGAGAAGTGGAGAGGAGCCTCTCGCAAATGACATAAGGAAGCACCAGTGACAATGCTGAGTCAGTCACTTACACACAACGGAGAACAGGCCTTGGCTGGCACCAGGGCCTGAGTGGGGGGCATGAATGTGAATGCAATGGATTGACTGTTAGTGATCAAAAGTCCTTCCTCTCCATTTTCTGCCAGGGATCCGGAGGCGGGGAAGTGGGGGTGGGCGTGGGTCGAACTGGGAACCACTTCCGGTTCTGGAGCCAGTGGGAAAAGGCATTTGGAATGTAATTCTAAGAGCCTGTTGGAAACGGACCCCAGTGTAGAAAGACTGGATGGTAGTGGAGTGACACCCTGAGCAAGATGGGTGTGGCCCAGGGGTGGAAGGAAGGAAGAGGAAGTGGTGTGGAAACTCTGAAGTAAAGTGAGCTCGCTCAGTCGTGTCCGACTCTTTGTGACCCCATGGACTATAGCCCACCAGGCTCTTCCATCTGTGAGATTCTCCAGGCAAGGATACTGGAGTGGGGTGCCATTTCCTTCTCCAGGAGAACTTCCCAACCCAGGGATCGAACCAATGTGGTCCGCTCTTCAGTTCAGTTCAGTTCAGTCGCTCAGTCGTGTCCGACTCTTTGCGACCCCATGAATCGCAGCACGCCAGGCCTCCCTGTCCATCACCAACCCCCTGAGTTCACTCAGACCCACATCCATCGGGTCAGTGATGCCATCCAGCCCTCTCATCCTCTGTCATCCCCTTCTCTTCCCGCCCCTAATTGCTCCCAGCATGAGTCTTTTCCAATGAGTCAACTCTTCGAGTGAGGTGGCCAAGCTGCTACTGCAGCTTCAGCATCATTCCCTCCAAAGAAATCCCAGGGCTGATCTCCTTCAGCTCTTACTTAATGCCAATAAAACCTTCCAGAAACCTGGACCTCCAATCCTGGGAACATCCTGCAGAGCCCCATGACCTGCAATTTCCACTTCACTGCTGTGCCCTAACTGAGCCCTTTAACAGTGTGAACTTGGACCATTGTAAGAGTTTCCTTCCTGAGCTTCCTGCCTCAGTCTCTGCTTCAGATCACAACCTCTTCAGTGCCTCTGGAGCAGTCTTAGTAAAACACAGTATTAATACAATCCTCTCCTCTGGCTGAGAAACTCAAATCCCCCCACCCCCTCTGAGGGCAGCTGACTTCCTTAGCAAGCATTAGACCTTCACCTTGTTTTTGTTTTTAATTTTTATTTTCTTTGGCAGTGTGAGAAGTATGTGGGATCTTAGTTCCCCTACCAGGGCTTGAACGCATGTCTCCTGTATTGGGAGCTAGGAGTCTTAACCACTGAAGTCTCTCAGCTTACTTTTTTTATTTTTATGTCCTGTATTCCCTCTCTTCCTCATTTTATAGAAATTCACATTTTATTTTTTAAAGTTTTTTCTATGTAGACCGTTTTTAAAAATATTGAATTTATTTCAGTATTGCTCTGTCTTTTGTTTTGTTTTTCTTTTTGCACTGAGGCATGTGGGACCTGAACTCCTCCACCAGGGATTGAACCTGTACCCTCTGTGTTGGAAAGTGAAGTCTTAACCACTGGACCACAAGGGAAGTCCTCTAGAAAGTCACAATTTTAATTTGGCTGCTTCCAACCTGCCCTCCTGGTCAGAACCTTCTTCTTTTTCCTCCCTCCTCCTTTAACCTCATCTATAGGATTCTTAACCAACCCTAAGACCAAGTTCTGAGGCCACCTTGTTCAGAATGCTTATCAAGACTGCTCTGAATCCATCATTTTCTCTTCTGTGCTGGCACAGTACTATTATTGCATGTGACCCAGTTTGCTTCGTTTATTGCTTCTTTTTCTGCCTTTCCTGTGAACTGCTGGTAATTGAGGGCAGGGAAGGTGTCTGATTGATCTGTATATGCCACATGGCATCTGGACACTCAGTGACAAATTTTTATAACTGTTACAAACTGTTATAACGTTACCTTATTAACAAGGTTCTGTCTCCTTTGAACCTTGGGCAACATTGATTCTCTTCCTACAAGCTATTCCTCTTGAGGAACAAGACCCCTATCACAAACTCCTGTTTTTTATTCTCTGTAAGGCCAATGCTATTCTGCTTCCAAATGTTCCTCCGGATGGCTTAATAACAGTAATATCATTAGCTCCTTCCTGTGGCAGAAGCTGTGATTTCAAAAGAGTACCATTTTCGTTGTCCTGGAGCCCAGCATGATAATCCACCACAGTCTGGAGGGTTGAGTCATTGGGCTCATGTCCCCATTTTGCAGATGTTAAAAATGGAGCTCAATAGTTACTTCCCAAAGAGGTACTGAGGCTAAAAATAAAATCACTGGCAAATGAGTACTTTATGAAAAAGTTTAAATGATGAGATAAAGAACTGAGATGATTCTTCACTTATTACTTGATTTTTGGATGTTGTTTAAAATACCAGTTATCTGTAATGTTAGCAAAGTGCATTCTAAGCCACTTCAGTAGTGTCTGACTATTAGTGACCCCATGAACTGTAGCCCACCAGACTCCTCTGTCCGTGGGATTCTCCAAGCAAGAATACCGGAGTGGGTTGCCATGCCTTCCTCTAGGGGATATTCCCGACCCAGGGATCCAACCCACATCTCCTGCACTAACAGGCAGGTTCTTTACCACTAAATGTTAGCAATAAGGGTTCTCAAAAATATTTGCCTGACCCACTAGAGTGAGTGAGAGGTGGACAGAAGTTAAGTGACTGGCCCAAGGTCACACACCTAGTAGGTGCCATATTATACATATGACACAGCATTCATTTAAGGATGTTCTGCTTGAAGCTGGGGTGCTGAGGAAAAGGAGATTTTCTTCCTGAACAGATAGACTTGCCATCTTCTCAATACATTATTGGGGCTTCCCAGGTGGCACTAATGGTAAAGAACCCGCCTGCCAATGCAGGAGACATAAAGAGATGTGGGTTTGATCCCTGGGTTGGGAATATTCCCTGGAAGAGGGTGTGGCATTCTTGCCTGGAGAATCCCCTGAACAGAGCAGCCTGGTGGGCTACAGTCCTTAGGGTCACAAAGAACTGGACATGACTGAAGAGACTCGAAAGTGAAAGTTGCTCAGTCATATCTGACTCTCTGCAACCCCATGGACTCTACAGTCCATAGAATTCTCTAGGCCAGAACACTAGAGTGGGTAGCCTTTCCCTTCTCCAGGGGATCTTCCCAACCCAGGGATTGATCCCAGGTCTCCTGCATTGCAGGTGGATTCTTTACCAGTTGAACTACCAGGGAAGCCCAAGAATACTGGAGTGGGTAGCCTATCCCTTCTTCAGCACATCTTCCCGACCCAGGAATCAAACTAGAGTTTCCTGCGTTGCAGGCAGATTCTTTACCAACTGAGCTATCAGGGAAACCATGAAGTGACTTAGCACAATACATTGTTAAGTTGATTGTCAAGGCCATAGCTGTTGACTAAATGGGTCCCCTGACTCAGTCACCCGTACCTCTTCCTAAAAAGACACAAGTAGCCCTCCTAGACTCTGCCTCCGCAGCCAGCTCACCAACACTGCCACTGGGAACAAGAGCAATGTGAAAAGCAGTGTCACTGCGGGGAGCATAAACTCTCCTGATGGGTCAGCTGGGAGAGTTGCTGGAAGATTCCAAGAAATAATGGCTCCCAAAGCAGAGTAAGCATTTAATGAATATCACACACTGCTGTTATGTTTATTCATTCCATATCCAGAGCTGTAGTATGAACTACACAGAATATGCAGCTGAAAGAAATGTTCAGATCTCCTAGCTGAACCTCTTCAATGACAGAATCCCTGACAGATGCCCTAGACAAGAGTCTTGCTACCCATTGAATCAGTCTTACTGCATTAAAAAAAAATCCATTTTATTCATTTATTTTTAACTTTTTATTTTGTATTGGAGTATAGCTGATTAGAGTTTCCCTGGCAGCTTAGCTGGTAAAGAATCATCCTGCAATGCAGGAGACCCCAGTTCGATTCCTGGGTTGGGAAGATCCCCTGGAGGAGAGCATGGCAACCCACTCCAGTATTCTTGCCCGGAGAATCTTCATGGACAGAGGAGCCTGGGGGGCTACAGTCCCTGCAGTTGCAAAGAATCAGACACGACTGCATGAGTAAGCATAGCATATAGCCAATTAACAATGTTGTGATAGTTTCAGGTGAACAGCAAGTGGACTCAGCCATACATATGCATGTATCTATTCAGACTTATTGCATTTTAATAGCATTTTTATTGTTAATTTAAGTGAATTATTTATTTGGCTCACTGGGTCTTAGCTGTGGCATGCAGAATCTTTAGTTGTCGCGTGTAAGATCTAGTTTCCTGACCATTAATGGAACTCAGTCCCCCTGCATTGGGAGCTTGGAGTCTTAAGTCAGTAGACACCAGGGAAGTCCCTTAATAGCATTTTTAAAAGAGAGGATCATGTTGAAATAATCTAGCTGTGCCTTAAGTGTCTCTAGGTTGGTCAGCTTATTATTAGTTCTTCCTGACTTTGAGTTTCTCAACTCAACTCTGCCTCTAGTGATAAGCTACCCTTGGTTGGGGTTTGGCCTTTTGGTGAGACACAGAGGAAAATCTCTCCTACTTTTTCAAGGGCAATCTTTCAGTTATTTGAAGACAATCATTGTTTCTCCCCTGAGTCATCTTTCTGCCTAAAGGGCCATTCACCATAACCCATGACTTTCTGAGCCATCACTATCTTGCTTCTGTGCTTTTGGACAATTTTCATATATATAATTAATGCGGAACTTCCTTCCTGAAAGGATTAGACAATAATAGCAGAAATGCAGCAAGGTTAGGCTCTGTTCCTACCTGCAATGGGAAATTAGGATCAGGAAAAATGAGGAAACACAGGTGAGAACTCTAAGGGTTAAAGAAATTGATGTGATCCAGCATGGAATTTGGCTCTGAGCTTCTAAACAGCAAGCATAAAAATAAGGACAGTAAGTTAAGGGAAATTATTGTTTAAAAAAAAAGAGGAATGCGTGGAAGACTCTCTTAGGAGTTGTATTTTTTCTTGATTCTAAGCTTCTCAGGCATGCTTTTGTTTGCCTAAATATTTTATTTTGGAATAATTTAAGATTACAGGAAAGTTTCAACAACAGTACAGTATTCCTACAGACTCTCCTCTTAATTTCCTCTACTACATTTTGCCAAAACTGAATTAACATTGGTACTTAAGTATCCATCAGACTCCAGCTTTATGCACATTTCACTAGTTTTCCCACTATCCTTTCTCTCATCCAAGATTCAGTATTAGTACCCAGGTATTGACATAACCAGGACTGAATCTTGAATTTAGTCTTCTGGTCTCCCTAGTCTCCGCTGAATTGTGTTTCTCAGGCTTTCTTTCACCAAGGTTTTTTTTTGTTTTGTTTTGTTTTGTTTTGTTTTTTTAATTGCTGTTGTCCTTATTGTCAGGGAGGTTGAATAATTTACTTAATAATGAGATTTTTAAACAAAAACAGGATCACATTTCATATACTGTCTCTGTGCTGTGCTTAGTCACTCCGTCTTGTGCAACCTTTTGTCAGCCCATAAACTGTGGCCCACCAGGCTCCTCTATCCATGGGGATTCTCCATGCAAGAGTGGATTGCCCTTCCCTTCTCTGGGAGATCTTCTCAGCCCAGGGATCCATTCTAGATCTCCTGCATTGCAGGTGGATTCTTTACTGCCTGAGAAACCAGGGAAGCCCAAGAATACTGGAGTGGGTAGCCTATCCTTCTCCAAGGCATCTTCCCAACCCAGGAATCGAACCAGGATCTCCTGCATTGCAGGCAGACTCTTTACCAGTTGAGTTACTAGGGAAGCCCCTGTTTCTGTAGTGATATTCAATGAAAATCGATGTTAAAACATTTTAAAGGATCTTCAGTGAAGATGATTCTGTACCTCAGACTATTGGGGGCCAAGTAGGAAGACTTTCAGTGGTTTTACCTGAACAATAGGGAGGGTTGGGGTTGGAACTGAGTGGCTCTAGGCCCTCCTTAAATATCACGTCTCCTAGCAAGGCTTTCTAAAAGAGCAGAATGGTTGATTTAAGCTTGTGTTCCCAGACAATGGCCGGCACTGACGGCATCTCTGCATCCCTGTTGCTAATTCTGGGCATTCTTATCTTTTGGAAAACTAGGTGATCACGCGGTGGCTTGTTATCATGTGGGTACAAAAATCCACTCTCTCTTTTTTTTTTTTTAAGGTTTATTTATTTATTTTGGACTGTATGGGGTCTTTGTTGCTATGCACGTGCTTTTTCTAGCTGCAGTGAGCGGGGGCTACTCTTTGCTGTGGAGCACAGGCTCTAGGTGCTCAGGCCTCAGTAGTTGCAGCTTGTGGGCTCAGTAGGTGTGGCACATGGGCTTAGCCGCTCTGTGGCATGTGGGATCTTCTTGGACTAGGGATCGAACCAGTGTCCCTTGCATTGCAAGGTGGATTTATAACCACTAGACCATTAGGGAAATCCTTGGTTAAGTTTTAAAAGGTAGCCCATGCTGCTTTTCTCTATCACTTCTTTCCTCCTTCACTCTCTCTCTTGCTCCCTCCCTCTTTTCCTTCCTGCCTCCTTCCTCTGTCTCTCCTCCCCTCTCTCCCATTTACTTTCTCTCCTTTCCTTCAAACTTAAGAATGAGTATTGGTTTTCAAAAGTTTTTTTCCCCCAAGTTATTTTCACCTGAGCGTGACTGAACAATCTGATTTGGTGCCGAGTCTAAACCCTATAGAAAGTGGGTCATGGGAATCATGTGGTGGTGATGTGGCAGTTGGTAATCAGGCTGGATAAAAAGGGTTTACAGAAAGAATAAATCACCGTGCACTGGAAATGTGGGCGATTCAGGGGGAAACTGACACTGTGGTCTGGTTTGGAGGAGCCCTTCCAGCAAAGCAGTCAGGTCCTCTGCCAGGGTGAGGATCTCTCAGTGCTGACCACACATGTTGGCTGCTTCACACGGTTTGTTGTAGAATCCTGTGACCTTGGCAATGTGAATGAGTTCTGATCTAGGTGAGCAGGAGTTTCAAGTATCAGAGAAACAGCATGGTGTTGTTTCGGCAGAGATGTTCATCTGTAGAAACCTGGTTAATAGTCTAATCTCAGATGGCTCTTGAAATCCAATGTTGCATGTTAAAAAAAAAAAAAAGAAAATTCTTTATCATCATGTGAATTGCACATTACTGTGATTTAATTGGTTGTCTTAGTCCTTTGGGGTTGCTGTAACAGAAGACCATAGGATGAGTGGCTTATCCACAACAGAAATTTATTTGTCTCAGTTCTGGAGGTTGGAAGTCCAAGATCAAGGTGCCAGCAGATTTCGTGTCTGGTGCGAGGTGGTTTATGAGTTCATCAGAAACCATTTTTTCTTGTGTCCTCACATAGCAGAAGAGTGAGGGCGCTCTCTGGGGTCTTTTTGTAAGGGCACTAACCCCATTCATGGAGGCTCCACTCTCATGACCTAAGCTCCTCTCAGAGACCATCCTGAACCTAAGACTATCACACTGAGGGTTCGGGTTTTTTTTTTTTTTTACATTTTATTTAGTTATTTAAATTTTTTTATCCATGTATTTTTTATAAATTTGTTTATTGAGGGCTAGGTTTTGAATATACACTTTTGGGGGGCACACAGACATTCAATCTGTAGCAGTAATCATGGAATACTTGTGGATGGATGGAAAAACAGACATTTCAGTCTAGCTGGACACTGTGATATATGTTCAATATAAGTCAAAAAATAATATTTTGTGGATAAACCATGTTTCAACATTATACTAGACATTGATGATACACAAAGGAATAAGACAAAGTCCTCTACCTTGAGGGGCTAATGGCTTAGGAGGAGACAACACACCAGAAGTTCAACATAATGTGTGATAAACATTAAGAGTGAGGCAGGTATAAAGTATTGTGGGACTGTGGCTTTCAACCCAACCTGACTGTTTAGCTTCTTAAAGGTGACATCTAAGCTAATCTTGATGTAGAAGAAACCTGAGGATTTCCCTGGTGGTCCATTGGCTAAGACTTTGTGCTCTCAGTGTAGGGGCCTGGGTTTGATCCCTGGTCAGAGACCTAGATCCCACATGTTACAACTAAGACCCAGCATAGCCAAATAAATACAGACATACTGGGGGTGGGGGGTGGGGGAAGAAAGCTTGGAAGAGGAATGTAGCATCCCCAGCAGGAGCACACAGGAAGCCAGTGCACTGTGATGTTGGAACTACAAGCAGTTCCATCCTCTTCAGCTATGGAATGTCCTATCAGTGGCGAAATAAAACTGGAAACACCACTGAGATTGCACTTTGGCTGGTGAAGAATCATGAAATGTTCTAGTCAGATGTTATTTGTGTGTGTGTGTAAAGATGGATGCTGAGGATTCTGATAAGATGTTGGCTGGAGCCCAGTTTAATGGTGCCCTGTCCGCTTCTTTCTGCTGCGATCATCAGCTCATAAGAAAAGGATGGTTCACTGCTGGAGCCTGGGAAGAGACTCTCAGATGCTCTGGAATTTGAGTGGGTGTTGGTTGGTTGAGGGTTGAATTTGGGTACCATTATTGGAATTATGAAGGAAAGTCAAAGGACCTAAGAGGAAGCCAGACTGTCTGGCAAAGGCTAAGCCAGCACCCACTGATCAGAAGGACTGTTGGTTTCAAGGACCCTGGTTGCCCTCAAGGAGAATGTCCCTGCTGGGCTGAACTGCTCTTTGTCTGTGATCTTGGGACAGGACTGCTCATCCTGTAGTTCCTGAGAGTTTGGGTGCCTCTTTAGGTGCTTCCGTTTCGAAGTCCCAGGTCACCAGGCCATGTGGGTCTGACCTACAGAGGAAGCTGTTCCTTCTGAAGCAGCCAGCTCCCCACTGCCTGCAGGAGCCCAGTGCTATGACGTGCATTAAGTGATGCAAGTAGGCGAAAGTGAGTTAGTTGCTCAGTCGTGTACAACTCTTTGTGACCCCATAGACTGTAGCCCACCAGGCTCCTCTGTCCATGGGACTTCCCCGGCAAAAACGCTAGGGTGGGTTGCCATTTCCTTCTCCAGGGGACCTTCCTAACCCAAAGATTGAAACTGCATCTCCTGCATTGGCAGGCAGATTTTTTTTGCCACTGAACCACCTGGAAAGCCCTTGGTTTATTGTATATATTTATTGGATTTTGCATTCATCATAGTTAATTTTTATATTGTAATGTCAAGAAAACCAGTGAAATGGAGAACAGAATATTTTATATCAAAGGTGGTTGGAAACAGTGAAAGCAATATTTAAGGGAATATTTCTAGCTTAAAATGTGTCATAGTATTTCTCTAGTTTACAAAGAAAGATCGATGGCTTGGGAGTGGTTCATTGAAGCATAAAAATAGAGGTGAAAACAGTATAAACCCTGCAAGTCCAATGTAGTATGTGACTCTATATGCTAGAAAAAGCAAAAACATGCTGTTCGTCAAAAGAGGAGTGCAAAGAAGCAGTGTGATGATAAATTAGAAATTGGATTTTGTTCAATTGGTCATCTATTTCTCCCTAATATGTTGTCTGAAACTTTGTCAAGTAGTGATATAGAGCCATCAAAGTTCTTGCAAATGAAGCATAGAAAACCTCTTTAGTAAACCTCCACCTGATTAATTTTATTGTTAAAGGTAGAAGGGAGACCAAAACTAGAGGCATCATCTAGAATTGAAATCCTCCGAGCAAAATGAGGTGTTATTTATTCTATTGAAGGAAAGTGTATAAAACCAGCCAAATATGATGACAAATGTGCTTGAGAGAAAGCATAACGAGTATTGAAAAATTCATTTAAAAAATGATGTGGTTAAAAAATGATGCTGTTGGATATCACAGGCAATATGAAAGCACAATTACCATCACATATAGTTGGACAAGACTACTGATGTAGAGCAAGTGAAATAGCTCTTGGAATACGTGTGTTACATACATGAGAGGGAAGTGCTTGGAGACTTACTGTCTTGTTTCTCACTTACAAAAAACATGTGTTGCAAAAGAGATTTTTTCACATAGCTGCTGATTAGTTAGTTCATGAGTGATGGTGTAGACTAGAAAATGAGTGTTGGGACCTCCTCTAAATATATGTAGCTATTTGTAAGACAAGAAGGGGCATTCCAGATGTAGAAAACAAACTTATGGTTACCTGGGGGATGGGGGTTCAGTTCAGTTCAGTCTCTTAGTTGTATCCGACTCTTTGTGACCCCATGAACTGCAGCACACCAGGCCTCCCTGTCCGTCACCAGCTCCCGGAGTCCACCCAAACTCATGTCCATTGAGTTGGTGATGCCATCCAACTATCTCATCGTCTGTCGTCCCCTTCTCCTCCTGCCCTCAATCTTTCCTAGCACCAGGGTTTTTGCAAGTGAGTTACCTCTTCACATCAGGTAGCCAAAGTATTGGAGTTTCACCTTCAACATCGGTTCTTCCAATGGGTGTGAAGCAGGGGGAGATAAACTGGGAAACTGGGATTGATGTATACACACAACTATATATAAAATAGATAACTAATAAGGTCCTTCTGTATAGCACAGGGACTCTGCTCAGTGCTATGTGGCAACCTGAATGGAAAAGGCGTTTGGGAGAGAATGGATACATGTATATATATGACTGAGTCCCTTTGCTGTTCACCTGAAACTATCATAACATTGCTAATCAACTCTACCCCAATATAAAATAAAAATTTTTTAAAGTTAAAAAAATAACTAATAAGACCTACTGCATAGCACAGGAAACCCTAGTCAGTACTCTGTAATGACCTATGTGAGAAAAGAATCTTAAAAAGAAAGGATGCATGTATACGTATTACCAATTCACTTTGCTGTATTGCACAAATTAACGATACGTTGTAGATCAACTGTACCCCAAGAAGAAAATTTTTAAAAAAGAAAATACAAGGAAAGTATAGAGATTCTATCTGGAATTAAAAAAAGAAAAGTCCTCTGTAATGTCATGCACATGTTCACACTGCTCTATTTACTGAGAACAGTTGTTGGTCAACAGTGTACAGCAGTACCTACACCTTCAGCATATCTTTTATTGTCTGTGTGCTGACACTTTGACATCTGGCACCTTGCTGACACTGGAGGGACTGCTCCTCCCAGGATAGCTAATTCCTAGAGAAAGTAAGTGAAAATCACCAGAATTGCCTCTCATATGCACACCAACCAATCAGAGCTCTTGGTAGCTCAGATGGCAAAGAATGCAGGAGACCCAGGTTCAATTCCTGGGTCGGGAAGATCCCTTGGAGAAGAGAATGGCAACCCCCTCCAGTACTCTTGCCTGGAGAATCCCATGGACAGAGGAGCCTGGTGGGCTACAGTCCATGGGGTTGCGAAGAGTCAGACACGACTGAGCAACTAACACATCCCCAAACACCTTCTTTGTCAGGCTCTCACACTCCAGGCCACCATCCATCGGCACCAAAACCTCCAACACAACATAGCAGAAAGTAGAGACCTGTGCTCTGCCCCAGGCCCGCTGAAATATTTATTTAGCCACCTCTAAACCTGGTTAGATAGCGTCACTGACACAATGGACATAAATCTGAGCAAACTCCGAGAGATAGTGAAGGACAGGGGAGCCTGGCGTGCTGCAGTCCATGCGATTGCAAAGAGTCAGACAGGACTTAACAACTGAACAACAACCAAAAGACCTGGTTGCTTTGACCTGCCTTACCTATTCCTTTCCATGGGAACCGCTATAAAGGCTCTTGCTCAGAGGCTTCTCCCTCTGCCTTGTAACCAACCCTGGGGCTTCCTCATGTCCTACCTGACTGCCCCCCTGCAACATTGGTGTGGTGTGCCCTTACTTCTTGGGATCTGTATAAAAAACCCATTTTTTATTTTTCAAAAGCATTATTTTACAGTGAGTCCTTGCTGGTTGTCTGTTTTCTACTATGTATTTGGCTGCACCGAGTCTGCACTGTGGCATATGGGCTTCTTTCTAGTTGGTGATGGACTCAGAGTGCTTGGCTTCAGTAGTTGCTGCATGCAAGCTAGTTGCGCCTCAGCATCTCAGTTTCCTGACCAGGGATCGAATCCTTATCCCCTGCCCTGGAAGATGAGTTCTTATCTGCTGGACCACCAGGGAAGTCCCTGGTTATCTATTTTAAATATAGCAGTGTGTACAGGTTGATCCCAAATTCCCAATCTATCCCTCCCCCTCCAGCCCTTCCCCTGTGGTAACCCTAAATTTGTTCTCTAAGTCTGTTTCTGTTTAACAAACGTATTTTTTCAATGGCAATCTTCTCCTGATCTGTTGGCCTTATCATACCTAAATAATAATAAAGCCTACATTTTCAAACACATCTTGATCTTCATTTAAGGTTAATAGAAATTGTGAAAATTGTGAATCCATCCAGATTGTACCCAGCGACAGCCTATTTTTTAAATGCAGAATGTCAAGAAATGGGCACCAAGTACCAGACTTCTTCCATCATGACATACCCTAGCTGTCACAGAGAACACAGTTCTCAAGTTCTGAAGTTAGGAAGGAAATAAAAACATTTCTCTATGACAGTGATAAATGTCATAAACTGCATTTCTAGGACTTCAAGTGTTTTTGCTCAATTGTGTATTTCAGCGTTGTGTTTATTGTCTTGAGAGCCTGAGCCTACTGCCTCAGGGCTGAACAATCATGAATTTTAATACAGAAGATAAAATACCAGAACTTCTCCATGATGCAAATAGCTCAGTTGCAGAAAGTCTGTCTTTTTCTCCAGCACTTGCTGATTTTTTTTTCTCAGGGAGAAAGAAATCAATGATGTATTATTGGCCATTTTTTTAAATTACCTCCAAGGGCTGCAGTGGAGCATGACAAGCTCCTTTCTAAAGGGTAGATTAGGAATCCATTCAGCACCAGTTTCTGAGTGAGAGTCATTTCTGCAGCTTTGAGTGTGATATGCGTATTGACAGAGCATCTGATGCAAAGCTGATGCAAAGCTGAAAGAAGTCCTCAGTGAGTCATCTCTTCATGATTTCCGTGTCCCTGTTCACCCAAATACCTAGCATTATCTCAGAGCCAAACTCTTCCTGCCATTCTCAATAACTTATCATTGGTACTTAGAGTTTTATAATTAGGTAGAAAAAAGTAGAGCGGAGAAACCAAGTCAGTGTGGAATCTGGCGACACAAACTTTGTCATCAAGTCAAAGAATTAAATATTTCAAACTCTTCACTTTTCCAATTGATATGAAATAAGCGGTATTGATTTTAAAGATCTAGTTCTTATTATTAAAATTATGATAGCTCTCTTTAGAAATAACCTAAAATTTGGCTCATTAAGTGATCTGTAGTTGTTCAAAGTCAAAGAGATCCTGGTTAAGTGTAACAACTCTTCTTAAAGAATTGTCCTTCTGGGACTTCACTGGTGGTCCAGTGGCCAAGACTCTGTGCTTCCAATGCAGGGGACGTAGGTTTGATCCCTGGTCAGGGAACTATATCCCACAGGTCACAGCTAAGACCCGGCACAGCCAGATAAATAAATAAATGTTAAATTAAAAAAAAGAATTGCCCTTCCTTTCCTTACTAGATCAAGTACATTTCCTTATTCACCTAGGATCATTTTTCTCCCAAGAGGGTCTGTAATTGTCAAGGTTCTCCAGGGAAGCAGAACAAACAGAACATTCCTTCATTCATTATTAAGAAACTGGCTCACATTATTATGGAGGCTGAGAAGTCCCAAGACATGTAGTCTGAAGGCCTAAAAACCAGGAGAGTCAATGGTGTAAGTTCCATCTGAGTCCAAGGCAGAATAAAACTGTGTTCACCATCAGAGAGAGAACAAATTCTATCTTGCTCAGCCTTTTGTTCTTTTCAGGCCCCCAGTGAATTGGGTATGGCCTACGCACACTGGGCTATGCCATCTGCTACATTCAGTCTCCTGATAATGGTAATCACATCTCCAACCACCCTCCTGGACACACTCAGAATACAACTTAACCAAACATCTGGGTGCCTAGTGGTCCAGTCAGGTTGGCACATAAAATGAACCATCACAGGGTCCTCAGCCCTCCTCACAGAGCTTTACACGTGGCCATTCCGTAGGTCTGTTACACAAGATGCAGATGAAGGCCAGCAGAGAACAGAGCTTAAGTTCTCTTTCCAAGAGGCACCACGACCCCCATGAGTCCTGTACTGACAGGCTTCTGTCCTGACTGTGCCATCAGCTTCCCAGGTGTGACTAGAGCCCAGGTGTTTCTGAGTCTCTTATCCTCGGGAAAGGACTCATATATCAAGGTCCTTAATTGCCAGCAACAAGAATTGGTTCTGCTTCATATTACTGGCCAAGTCATTTCTTATACACTTATTGAGAAAGAAACCCTTGTGTACCATTGCTGGGAATGTAAATTGGTGCCACCACGATGGAAAGCAGTATGGAGGGTCCACAACAAATTAAAAATGGAACCACCGTATCATCCAACAATTCTGCTTTTAAAGGTATTTATCTGAAGAAAACAAAGTTACTCTCTTGAAAAGATATCTGAACTCCTATGTTCACTGTAGCATTGTTTACAATAACCAGGACATGGAAACAACCTAGATGTCCACTGATGGAAGAATGGATGAAGAAGATGTGGTCCATGTACACAATAAACTATTAAGCGGCCATTAAAAAAAAAGGAAATCTTACCATTTGTGACAAGATGGATGGACAAAGGCACTGTGCTAAGTGGAGTAAGTCACACAGAACAAGGCAAAGACTGTGTGACCCACTTTGCATATATTGAGTTGGCCAAGAAGTTCTTCCAGGTTTTTCTGTAACACCTTATGGAAAAACTTAGATGAACTTTTTGGCCAACTCATTAGAATCTGAAAGAAAAGGAACTCAGAACAGATTGGTGGTTGCCAGAGGTCAGTGGTAGAGAGTAAGGGAAATGGGTGTAAGTAGTCCAAAGGTACAGACTTCCAGATGTAAGATAAATAAGTCCTGGGGTTGTAATGTACTGTGTGGTGATTGTAGTTAATATTGCAGGATTATATGTTTAAGATTTGCTGAGACAGTAGACCTTAAAAGTTCTCATCTCAAAAAAAAAAAAAAGCAGTTAGGACTGTGAGGTGATGGATGTTAACTAGATTTACTGTGGTGATCATTTTGCAGTATATACATATATCAAATCTTTATTTTCTACACCTGAAATGCATTCAATGTCAATTGTAGCTTACTTTAAAAAGGAAAAATATAAACCCAGTAATAAGATAATAATCTTTTTTTTTAATTGGAGTATAATTGCTTTACAAGTTTGTGTTAGCTTCTACTGCACAATGAAGTGAATCAGCCATTTCTGTACAAATATCCCATCCCTCTGGGACCTCCCTCCTACCCCCCTCTCTAGCCCCCTCTTATAGGTCGTCATAGAGCACCAAGCTGAGCTCCCTGGGGGTGTACAGCAGCTTCCCACTAGCTATCTATTTCATACCTGGTAGTCACCTAGAACCAGACATCCTGGAATGTGAAGTCAAGTGGGCCTTAGAAAGCATCACTACGAACAAAGCTAGTGGAGGTGATGGAATTCCAGTAGAGCTATTTCAAATCCTGAAAGATGATGCTGTGAAAGTGCTGCACTCAATATGCCAGCAAATTTGGAAAACTCAGCAGTGGCCACAGGACTGGAAAAGGTCAGTTTTTATTCCAATACCAAAGAATTCTCAAACTACCGCACAATTGCACTCATCTCACATGCTAGTAAAGTAATGCTCAAAATTCTCCAAGCCAGGCTTCAGCAATATGTGAACTGTGAATTTCCAGATGTTCAAGCTGGTTTTAGAAAAGGGAGAGGAACCGGAAATCAAATTGCCAGCATCTACTGGATCATAGAAAAATTAAGAGAGTTCCAGAAAAACATCCATTTCTGCTTTACTGACTATGCCAAAACCTTTGACTGTGTGGATCACAATCAACTGTGGAAAATTCTGAAAGAGATGGGAACACCAGACCACCTGACCTGCCTCTTGAGAAACCTATATGCAGGTCAGGAAGCAACAGTTAGAACTGGACATGGAACAACAGACTGGTTCCAAATAGGAAAAGGAGTACGTCAAGGCTGTATATTGTCACCCTGCTTATTTAACTTTTATGCAAAGTACATCATGAGAAACGCTGGGCTGGAAGAAACACAGGCTGGAATCAAGATTGCCAGGAGAAATGTCAATAACCTCAGATATGCAGATGACACCACCCTTATGGCAGAAAGTGAAGAGGAACTAAAAAGCCTCTGAT
>SJYC01009537.1:0-18046 GCA_006408675.1 Madoqua kirkii
CAGAAGGCCGTCTTCTGCAAGGTCCCCCTTAGAGGAGGCTGTGAAGACAGCTGGCCTGGAAGTTTCTCAGACAACAGGAGAAGGGATGATAGAGGCCAGTGGACAAAGAGGAGCATTCCAAAAGCAGAGCCTGGGGCCTCTGGATTAGCCCACCAAGGAGCTCACTCTTTGGCCAACCTGAGTATCCACTCCATTCATTGGAACGCGGCAGCTGTTAGGAGTGGTGCCTGCTTTGTGCTTCCCATTCTCCTCTTTTCTGGATGATGCTGATTCACTTATTCTCTGCCTTCCCTGTCACTGTTTACTGGGTGAATTCTACTGAGTGAATTAAACAGTGTGGTTTCAAAGCTTCCAGGTCCCCAGACCTTGAGAAGGCATGTGTGGGTCTGAGATCCTGGACTTTGAACTCAGCTGTGACTGCTCAGGTATGGACTCTTGGAGTGACTCTGGCACACGCAGCTGGGTCCTTGGTAAGCATTCAACCCACTTTCCTTTGGCCTTTTCTTTTTAGCTAAAGGAACTCAAATTGTGTTGGAGGGGTAGGAGTGGGAGAGATTGTCCAACTGCAAGTAATGAGTCATGATGGATTCATTGCTTGAGGGTGAGTCTTGCTTTATCAGAGCAATGTTTTGCTTTTATAATAAAAAGAACGAATGATGGATACTATCTCTTTCCTCTCCTTACCTTAATGCAGACAAGATGCTTAGAGCTGCAATAGCTACCTTGTATCAATCAGGTGATAAATAAGGATGGTAGGGCAGAACATGAAGAAGGTGGCCTGGGCTTTCAGCCTCATTGGATTTCTATACCAACCCTGAAATTCTGATTTCCAGAGTTCTTTTTTTTTTAATGTTGTTGTTCAGTTGCTCGGTTGTGTCAGAGTCAGGGAAGCATGCCAGGTTTCCCTATCCTTCACTATCTCCTGGCGCTTGCTCAAACTCATGTCCATTGAATCCATGATGCCTTCCAACCATCTCATCCTCTGTGGCCCACTTCCCCTCTTGCCTTCAGTCTTCCCCAGCATCAGGGTCTTTTCCAATGAGTTGGCTCTTCACATCAAGTGGACAAAGTATTGGAGCTTCAGCTTCAGCATCAGTCCTTCCAATGAGTATTTAGGGTTGATTTCCTTTAAGATTGACTGGTTTGATCTCCTTGCAGTCCAAGGGACTCTCAAGACTCCAGGACTTCCCTGGTGGTCTAGTGGTTAAGAATCCACCTGCCAATGCAGGGGACCTGGGCTCGATCCCTCGTCTGGGAAGATTCCACATGCTGAGGGGCAACTAAGCCTGAGTGGCACACACTGGACCCTGTGCTCCACAACAAGAGAAGCCACCATGAAGAGAAGCCCATGCACCACAATTAGAGAGTACCCCTGCTGGTCGCAACTGGAGAAAGCCCGCACACAGCGACAACGACCCAGCACAACCGAAAACAAGCCTCCTCCAGCACCGCAGTTTGAAAGCATCAGTTCTTCGGTGCTCTATCTTCTTTATGGTAAAACTCTCACATCTGTACACGACTACTGGAAAAACCATAGCTTTGACTATACAGAACTTTTGAGGAACATTATCGGAGTATTGACATACTGGTTTATCAAGTAGGGTCTGGGCCCAAAAGGCGGAATTGACTTGAAGACAGAGTTTGGGGTAAATGCACAGTACATTAGCATAGCTTAAGATAAACATTTCCATAAGAAAAAGGCAATGGTTAACTTCAAGTGAAACTAGGTGTCATTATAGCAACACAGAATTTTAAGAGAAACCTCTTTTTAAATTTGTATAGAGAAGGAGAAAATATCTCTAGTTTGTTCCCTCCTGCCGCTTAAGAGAGATAAAATGTCTGACACTTGTAGGCTGTTTCCTCCGTTTGGAGACCCCTGGCCTTTTTGCCTGTTACCCTCTCACTTCCAAGGAGCAAGCGTCTTTTAATTTCACGGCTGCAGTCACTGTCGGCAGTGATTTTGGAGCCCCCCAAAATAAAGTCTGTCACTGTTTCCATTTTCCCCATCTATTTGCCATGAAATGATGGGACTGGATCTCCTGATTTTTAAAAAATATGATACAATTAAAGCCTTTATTGTTTAAGCTACTATTGATGCTTAAAACTTGGCCTCTGTGCACTGGTGCTGAATTGAATCTCAGAGAGCGAGTTTCCAGTGAGGTAGAAACTTCAGGCAAAGGGAGACGCAGCAGGAGTTGTATAGCGATGGTTCAGTTGTGGGGTGCTGATAAGATTAGAGTGTGTGCGGGGCCTACATCCTTTAACCTGGTCTCAGTTAGTCTCATGATGAGCTTCCCTGGTTCCTTTAATCTGGCCTCAGGTGGGCTTCTCTGGCATGAAGAATTTGTTGGGGGTTTTGGTAGGCAGGGAGAACCAGGGCCCTGCCCAAGGCTGCCACTGTTCTTTCTTGACTGCTTCTCCTTGTCTCTGCATTCCTTCTCTCCCATGATTAGCAGGTGTTGGAATCTGCCCTTTGGAGCTCAGGGAAGGTCACGGAGGCTGGGGTCTGTTCCCTAAAAATAAGAGAGGCTCCCAGGAGCCTCACAAAGTTCTGCTCCGTTTCACTCTAGTGCCTCAATCTTATTAAACTTCCAGACAGAATAATCTGTGACCCTTGCTTCTTTGCCTCGCTTGCTTGTATTTCCAAGTCTGGGGTGAATGTGCCTGGTTGGCAGAGCTTGGGCTGTATTCTCGCTGCAAGGGAGGCAGAAGGTGAGCAGTTGACATTTTTTGGCCTCTGTAGTGGGTGGTGGGCTCTGCCTCTCACTAAAATTAATTAGGTTGAGAATTCCCCAAATGTTGGTCAGGGTTTCAGATTCCGGGTGGTCCAGAAGTGAACCTGACAAACCTTCATGCCGCGTGGTCAAGTGTGGTTAGTAAAGAAAGTATCCTAGGCAGAGGAAACAGAAGAAATGAGAACACTGAATGGTGTTTTTCTAGAAGATATGAAAAAAATAGTCGAGGCAAAATGTAATGGGCTAAAATTAAGCGACTGTACTACTATAACTGAATGTAAGAAATGCTGACATCTCAATCTCTGTGTTTATTTTCTAATTAGTCTTTTTAAGCCAAAATAATCTCCCTTATTGGACCATAAGATCCGCAAAGTCAGGAACCATTCCTCGCCTTGGGGAGATGCCATGTTTCTATGGGAAGTCCGTTGGCTTTCAGATCAGATGGAAGTAAGCTGGCATCCTGGGTTTGCCACCTTTTTATTCTTAGTTTGGAGGCACTGGGTCTTCTTTGCAGCACACAGGCTCAGTTGCCCTGTGGCATGTGGAATCTTAGTTCTCCACCCAGGGATTGAGCCTGTGTCCCCTGCACTGGAAAGCATATTTTTAACTAGCAGGACCGCCAGGGAAGTCCCCTGGGTTTACTACTGATGAGCTAAATGATAGCGGTTATGTAAGGCAGCCTCTCTGAGACTTTGTATCTTTGTAAGTAGATAGAGATGGTACTTGCTTTTCTGTGTGATAAATATTGTATCTAACATATAAGTTTAGACAGTCGATGTTCAGTAACTCTTTCCTTCCTTCGCTTTAGACCATTTTTGCTCTCCTCGGGCCCTTCCCTCGGCTGGTGTGTGCTGAGTGGATGAACTTGCCTTCGTCACTCTGTGCTGTGCTTCTGCCCCTTCCTCCTGTAGCTGCAATATTTGGGCTTGGTCTGTAGCCATTTTGGTGGTTTGGTGTGATTCTTTTTTCCATGGACATCCTCTAGGAGATTTTTATATGCCAATAGGACTTCCCTGGTGCTACTTTTCTGTGTTTACTAACCAATTCATTTGACAAATGGAACTCCAGATGCCAGGCTCTGGGGAGCAATGGGTCCCACCATCATGAAATTTGCAATAGGGGGGTGAGTGGGCTTGTAAATAGCTATCAGCAATGCTGACTGCAGCGGTAAAGGGAAGCACAGACCATGAGCATCTATTTCAAGAAAAGGGTGTTTTATTCCATTGCTATGCCATATAATTTCTAGGGTTTTCCCCCTAAATGAGTGTTCAGATAGTGACTGTTTGGTTTAATTATTTCATCAGAACATTTTTAGAAAATGGCATCTCTACATACACATGCTTCCCCAACATTGCCAAACCACAACTTTTACTTTAGTTTTTTTTATTTACTAGTTTCAGTGGTCTTCTCAACTAGGAATGAGTCAGGTTCCGTTTCAAATTTCCTACTTCATGTACTTTCGAAAAGCTCTATTCCCAGAATTTGGTCTTAACTTCTTCCTACTGAGAAGGATCATGACTATAACAATTTCCACTGAGAACTAATTATGAAGATGGCAGCGAAATGATGATATCAACAGTCTCATTAATCCAATCACTTGGGATAAGCCCCACTGGAAATTAGTAAAGGCTGTAAAGTAGCAGGGGATGAGCCCACTGGAAGCCCAGGAGAAGTTACTGAGCCCATCTGGCTCCATATTCTGATGCCCAGTTCTGAGGGTGGAAAGAAGGGAAACACTGGACTTTCAGCATGGCTTTTGGCTGTTGAAAAGGGATGAATTTGGGGATATGAATAGCAGCTTAAATGAGTGAATTAGGGCTACTATATGGACAAAGCTAAAAAATGATTATGGAAAGAAAAAAGCAAGTTGTGGGTTTCAATACCTTTAGACCATGACGTTTCTGCAGCTGGTCTTATGTTTCTGCAATGTCCCAGTGTCTCCTAGTTTATAGTCTATGGGAACCTGAATAGAATTTGTATCCTACTGTTGTGTGAAAGTTGTGTAAATCTTAATTATATCAAATTGGTTCATAATGCTTTTCAGTTCTACTATATCCTTTTTCTTCGCTCTACATTCATTCTATTAATTTCTGAAAGTTAGATTTTGAAACTCCGACTAAAAATTTTTATCTACTTAAAACAATTATAATATATAGTGGGACTATATGTAATTGCGTTCTGTATTTTCCAAGTCTCCTATAAATATGTTATCATAGTTTCATAATTAAAAATTTTTTAAATTAAAATATAAAAAAGTGAGTTGTAGAATAAAAGAAATGATTTTGAAATCTACAGAACATGGTGTATTAGTTGCTCTTCATGTCCAGCTCTTTAGGGACTATAGCCCACCAGGCTCCTCTGTCCAGACAAGACTACTGGAGTGGATTTGCCATTCTTTCATCCAAAGGATCTTCCCAACCTAGGGATTGAACCCAGGTCTTCTGCACTGCAGGTAGATTCTTCACCATCTGAACCACTAGGGAATTTATTTGTGTGTGTGTATATAGTCTAGTAATTCTAGTAATGGAAACTATCAAATATATGTGGAAATGACAAATTCTGAGTTAAGGAGAGTGGTTATCTCTGGAGAGGGAGAAAGGATGATAGGATCTAGGTAGGGATTCAAATATTGTAATATTTTAATTAAAAACAACAAAGATTGTATATAGCAATTATATTTCAATAAAAATACATTTAACAACAACTATAACAAAGATTTCAAGCAAAAGGAAGGGAAATGTGTGAGAACAAAAGCTCTGCCACCCCAAGGGTACAGCCAAGGAGATATAGTGGGAAGAGACGGGTACTGGATGGGGGACCCAAATTTGTGTCTTGTCTCTGCCTTGGCTGGGTTCTGAGACCTTGAACAAGTCTCCTCCATGAGTTTCTTCTGGACTTCCTTTCATAGAATAGAGAAAATCACATTTGACCCTATCTTCCTCAAAATATTTCTGTGAGCATCCTTTACTCAATGTATATGAATACATGCTGATGACTGATGTGTGTGTGTGCTCACTTGTGCCTGACTCTTTGCAACCTCATGGACTGCAGGCCACCAGGCTCCTCTGTCCATGGGACTTCCCAGGCAAGAATACTAGAGTGGGTTGACATTTCCTTCTCCAGGGGATTTTCCCGGCCCAGAGATAGAACCTGACTCTCTTGCACTGGCAGGCGAATTCTTTACCATTGAGCCACCTGGGAAGCCCCCATCCCCCACTATGACTGTTGAGTATTTTCTAGAGGATGGGTATAATTATCAAGCTGAACAAAAAGTTTCTTCAGATTTTCCATATGATCTTACCTAAATGATATCAGGGGTTCCTTGGTAGCTCAGTTGGTAAAGAATCCACCTGCAATGTGGGAGACCCCAGTTTGATTCCTGGGTCAGGAAGATCTGCTTTCAAGAAGGGATAGAATACCCACTTTAGTATTCTTGATCTTCCTTTGTGGCTTAGCTGGTAAAGAATCTACCTGGAATGCTGGGAAATCTGGGTTCTATCCTGGGAAATCTGGGTTCTATCCTTGGGTTGGGAAGATCCCCTGGAGAAGGGAAAGGCTACCCACTCCAGTATTCTGTCTAGAGCATTCCATGGACTCTATAGTTCATGGGGTCACAAAGAGTCAGACACAACTGAGCGACTTTCACTTCACTTTACCTGAAAGAACTGCTTGGCCATCCCAGTATTATTAATAGAAACTAGTTAGAGCTTTAGGTATGGTGAAGCCAGGTAAAAAACTGAGGTTAGTAGCCAGGTAATAGGGCTTCCCAGGGGGCACTAATGGTACAGAACCTGTCTGCCAAAACAGGAGACATTAGAGACATGGGTTCTATCCCTGAGTTGTGAAGATCCCCTAGAGGAAGAAATGGCAGCGCACTCCAGTATTCTGACCTGGAGAATCCTGTAGACAAAGGAGCCTGGTGGGCTACAGTCCATGGTTGCAAAGAGTTGGATACGACTGAAACCTCCTTAGCACGTACGAACCAGGTTACAGTAAGAGCCTTCTGTATTTATCAGCAGTAGAGAGCTTAGATGCAGAAAATAAAACGTTCCAAAAGATGTGAGGAAAAAAACCTGATAATCATTGAGGGAAAATACCCTTCTAGCCTTGCCTGTGTTCCACATTCCCACCCACATCTCTGCCCTGGCTGGTGCTCACTGGAACATTCTAGCGGAAGCTGTGTACATGCTCACTGGATACTAAGGGAAGAGGGTGGGTGGGAAAAAACACACGATGTCACCTTGAAGCAAAATGGTCTGCTGTTAACTGTGGCTGATCAGTGGTTCTCCCTCAAGGGCAGGAACACTTGTGCAAGGTTCTACTGGCTGTGTGAGCCCCAGGCTCTCTGTCCAGGCTTTTCCACTGGGAATGGCTTACTCACACAAGCAGGAGGAAACTATTCTGTGAATCTGTGGATTTTCACCTGCTGTCTTCCTTAAAATGTGTTCGTCTCAATGATATGCTTGCCAGCAAGGGTTTTGACTGATTGTTTGGGACTATTTTAAGACACAGGACCTCTGCCAGTAGTTGTTTAAGCTATTGGGTGTGTGTGTGTGTGTGTGTGTGTGTGTGTGTGTGTGTGGTTTTTGCATTTACCTCTGTGTGTCTATTTCTGGCTGACTCTTACTATGTCTGTTTCTTTCTTTCCAGGCCTTACCTGTCATTTTTCTTCTCCCCTCATTTCTTTTCTTTTTTTTAGTGGAAAGAACATGTGTGCTTAGTCACTCAGTCATATCCAACTTATTGCGACCCCATGGACTACAGTTGGGGATTCTCCAAGCAAGAATATTAGAGGGGGTTGCTATGCCCTCCTCCAGGGGATCTTCCCAACCCAGGGACTGAGCCCAGGTCTTCTGCATTCCAGGCAGATTTTTATCTACTGAGCCACCAGGGAAGCCCAGGAATACTGGAGTGGGCAGCCTATCCCTTCTCTAGGTGATCTTCCCAACCCAGGAATCAAACTGGGGTTTCTTGAGTTGCAGATGGATTCTTTACCAGCTGAGTTGCTGGGAAAGAACATATGCATTTTAAAAATTTACTTTTAAAAATTAATTAACCGCTTTGAGGGGGCACTGCCTGGGTCTTTGTTGCTGCATGTGAGCTTTCTCTAGTTGAAGTGAGCAAGGGCTACTTCACACAAAGTTACCGTGGTGCAAGGACTTCTCATTTGGGTGCCTTCTCTTGTGCAGCACAGGCTCTAGGTGTGTGCTCAGGCCTCAGTGCGATGGCACACAATCTTAGTTGCCTCACAACATGTGGATAGTATACACCAGACATGTGAACTAACTTATATGATTAGACATGTGAATGTGCATTCGCATCTTTGAAAGTCCTCAACTTGAAGGTTCATAGGTAGGGGCCTACTGTATTTCTTTATGTGGATTCTTGTAAATGTCCATCTTCTCCCCTTACTTCTCCTCTGAGCCTTTTGCTTTTGCTGACCACACTGTGTCTTACTTTCTTGGATGTTTTCTCTTTTTATTCTTTTTATCATATGTATAGCTCTTTCTCTTGCTATTTTGTCTTTCTGCCAATGTTACCTGATGCCTCTTGGTTGGGGACCCCAGGCTACTCTTTAGATTCAATGGCTTGGAAATCTCTCTCTGTTGAAATGGTTGTTCACATTCAAACCGATGAAAACTTCATCCCTGTTGCTCTGCGGAAACAAATTTGGTCTTGAGTCAAGTGTGCCAGGAGAAAGCCAGAGTGAGTCACCGTTTCATTTTCTTCTGTAAGCAGCATGGTTCCTCTCACTTCTACAAGACACCCAGAGTGAGAGACGGCTGTTGCTGTGCTGAGTGACTTAGCTCTTGAGATGTTGCTGGGCCTCGGCTGAGTGACTTTCAGGGAAGCAGCTCCAAGAAAGAGTTTCAGGGAGAGTTTTGCTTTGCTGTTCAGCAAACAAGACTTTGCTGTTCAAATATGATGGTATCTTGGAAATTCAGAGAGCAGTTCAGTAGAGGGAAGAATTTCTCATTTCAGGCAGTCATAACTTTTCACTGTGGCATGTCCCTGCAGATGATATCAGAAAGAGAAAGAAACAACAACAGGAAAAAAAAAAAAAGATTTAATTTTTCCTAAAGTCTGTGTGGGGCTTCCCAGGTGGCTCAGTGGTAAAAGAATCTGTCTGCCCATGCAGGAGAGACAAAGACCCAGGTTTAATCCCTGGGTTGGGAAGATCCCCTGGAGGGGGAAATGGCAACCCCCTCCAGTATTCTTGCCTGGAAAATCCCATGGGCAGAGGAGCCTGGTGGGCTATAGTCCATGGAGTTGCAAAGAGTCAGATATGACTGAACATACATGCACGCACATGCACTCACATATGCACACGCATGCACAGACACACATACTTCCCTCTACTAAACTGGTCCCTGAATTCCCAAGATACGATCATATCTGAACAGCAAAGTCTTGTTTGCTGAACAGTAAAGCAAAGCTCTCCCTGAAACTCTTTCTTGGAGCTGCTTCCCTGAAAGTCACTCAACTCAACCAAGGCCCAGCAACATCTCAAGAACTAAGTAAGTCATTCAGCACAGTAACAGCCGTCTCTCACTCTGGGTGTCTTGTAGAAGTGAGAGGAACCATGCTGCTTACAGAAGAAAATGAAACGGTGACTCACTCTGGCTTTCTCCTGGCACACTCGACTCAAGGCCAAATTTGTTCCCGCAGAGCAACAGGGCTGAAGTATAGGCCTGTGTGCTCACTTGTCCAGCCCATGCTCACTACTTTGGAACTGTGGATTGAGAGTTGAATTTACCTGGGCTTCTAAAACTCATTAGTTCCCCAAACTGACAAAGACCTGGGCCAAGGAACTGAAGAATGAAATATTTGTGTCTTAAGGCAGCTTCAGTGAGCAGACTGTGGGGTTCAGGGTAACAAGGGAAGAGCTCCTGCCTCTCACCTGGGTTGCCAGTCTTTGTTGTCAGTGGTGACAGAGACTGTTGGCTCAAGGTACAGGAACTTTAGCTGCCAACTCACAAGTCAATGTTTCTCTAATTAGGTTTTACCATTTGAGTTGTGTCTAAAGCAGCTCTAACCTTTACTCCAGGCTTCTCAGATGGCTCAGGAATAAAGAAGCTGCCTGCCAATTTAAGAGATTCAGGTTTGATCCCCGAGCCAGGGAGATCCTCTGGAGAAGGAAATGGCAACCTACTCTAGTATTCTTGTCTGGGAAATCCTATGGACAGAGGAGCCTGGTGGGCTATAGTCCATGGCGTTGCAAAGAGTTGGACAGCAAACATTTATTCCGATCTCACACACACACACACACACACACACCACACATTATGCATCACAGAGCCATAGCACAGATGCAGTCTGTGTGCAGGCTATGCAGCCTTAGCACAGATACTGTCCAGAGTGCAGACAGAGTCCTCCTCATTTTGGAAGTGGCCTTGGCCTCATGCCAGGGCCCAGGGGCTGCGACTTGGTGTTTGCTGCTTTCTGCAAACAAGCTTGGCTCTGCCAAGTGTCTAGTGTCCCCTGACTTGGATTCCTTGTCCTGCCACTCTGCTGCAGTCAGGTGGAGTCCTGGTGTCCCTCATTCCGGTGTTAGGCTGCGATGCAAGCTGTGTGTTAGCTGTTCTGTGCCCGGATGTGCAGAGGGGTTCAGCGCACAGGCTCTGAGGCCAGAGCCTCAAATTCTGGCTCAACAGCCTTGGCCAAATCCCATAACCTGTCTCGCTGTGTCTTCTCATCCCTTCTAAAAAGATAATAGACCTACCTCATAGGTAGGATTTGGAGAAGGAAATGGCAACCCACTCCAGTATTCTTGCCTGGGAAATCCTTTGGACAGAGTAGACTAGCAGGCTACAGTCACAAGAGTTGGACGTGACCCAGCAACTAAAACCACCACCACCACCACATAAGTAGGATTACCCCATAGTGAGGATTAAATAGAAGCACCTAGAACAGAACCTGAAAACTCAAAGAATGATAATCATCAGAGAACCAGGTTAGCTCAGTCCTACTCTATTCCTCGTTTATTTGTCATCTCCCCTTTGGCCTCAGGAATCTGAGGGAACCAGACCTGCAGCTTTGGTAGGGAGTAGAAAGCTCCCTACCAAAAGAAAGCTCCCTTAGGTAGGGAGTGGAGAGATGGTCTCTGGAGAGTTTCTCAGCTGTCTGGGTGGAAGGCTCCATCCCCGTCTCCTCTAGATGTGGGCTTGCATCCTGGGGTCCAGGTTCCTCATTCTTAGTCCTGTGGTCCTTGGCTGTCCTCGTCGTGCTGCACAGGGATTTACATGATGGATCAAGCTCCATTTTGGACCAGAACGAAGACTGAGGAAGGTTATCTTTCTTTAGGGCCCCAAGGAGTAGAAACTGGAGTTAGGTTGCCAGATTTTACAATAACAAAAGAAAAAAATTTGCAACAAAGCTATCCAAAGATAAGCTGACTTCACCTGAGAGAGGTTGATGTCCTCAGTGATTGGAAGGTGATTGGGGATAGCGTTAGAAGGATTCTGGCATCAGGTGAACATTAGAACAAGATGTCTTTAAGGTCACACCTATAACGTCATCAGTGATGCGGAATGCAGAAACTAGATGGAATGAATTAAGTCAAAGGAGTGAAGATGAGAGAGCAGACTGCTAGAGGGCGCTGTTTCAAGAGCGAGCTGGAAGGGATGAGCAAGGGGTTCTTCAGGATGGGGAAATCTGAGGTTATTGATGGCTGAGAAGAGAAGCAAATCGATGGGAGATGATTTCTATTATGGCTGTAATGTGTCTGGCCACACTTACATAATCAAAAGGATAAAGAAAAAAGCAAAGAGAAGGGATTCTCTCCAGGCCAAACTGTATTAGCAACATATCTGGTAATAGTAGATTCAAGCAATCGAAACTATAATTCCTATGTAACCTGCTCTGTATCTGGAATGCTTGGAAATCCAGAGACCACGGACATGTTTAATAACCTTCCTTGATTCCTCACTCCTTTCTCATACTGTCATAACTAGATCTCTTTACAAGAGAAAGCTAAAAAATTAATTTTTAGCTTTCCTTCCTTGTTCCTTCCCAGCAGGAACAAAAATTGAATACATGTATTTTCTGTGTCAAGCTGTGATAATAAAAAGTAAATAAATAAGGTTAAAAGTAAAAGAACAAGATCATACCTATAATAAGGCTCTGTGGTGCTGTGAAAAGTTACGTGACCCACTGGGCCATCAGTTTTTATTTTGTTTTGTCTTACCTCTTTCAGTGCATCACAGTTCTCTTCTCCCATCGCAGAGCATGTTTGAGTCCCAAGGCAGCAAAGCCTAGTGAGGATACCGATTCTTGGTCCCTGTCTTCGCCTGATGTCACCTTCTTCCTCACAACCTCAGCTTTCCTTTGAAGAGCCATTCATTCCTCAGATTCCAATTGTCCTCTGTGAGCTAGGGCAGGACTTCCTCAGAGAGGGAAGTAATCTGCATGAGATGTGATGGCTGTCTTCAAGGAGATTTCATTCTGGGATAGGCAGATAGACACAGAAGTGATATTAAAAGTATATAATAGGAATGAATCTGAGTCAGTTTTAATGAAGCCTATTATACAGAGTGAAGAAAGAGAAAAGCAAATACTGTGTATTCACACACACACACATATATACATATATTAGGAAAATGGTACAGATGAACCTGTCTGCAGGGCAGGAATAGAGACTCAGATATGGAGAAGAGACTTGGGGGCACAGTGAGGGAGGGAGAGGGTGGGACAGACTGAGAGGAGCACTGCCATATATATGCTGCTGCTGCTAAGTCGCTTCAGTCGTGTCCAACTCTCTGCGACCCCAGAGATGGCAGCCCACCAGGCTCCCCCATCCCTGGGATTCTCCAAGCAAGAACACTGGAGTAGGGTGCCATTTCCCTCTCCAATGCATGAAAGTGAAAAGTGAAAGTGAAGTCATGTCCGACTCTTCACGACCCCATGGACTGAAGCCCACCAAGCTCCTCTGTCCATGGGATTTTTAAGGCATGAGTACTGGAGTGGGGTGCCATTGCCTTCTCCGATATATGCACTACCAACTGTAAAATAGCTAGCTAGTGGGAAGCTGCTGTATAGATCAGGGAGCTCAGGCTGGTGCTCTGTGATGACCCAGAGGGGTGAGGTGGGGAAGGAGATTCAAGAGGGAAGCTCATATGTCTATCTATAGCTGATTCATATTGATGTATGGCAGAAACTGACGCAACGTTGTAAAGCAATTATCCTCCAATTGAATACATCTTTAGAAAGTATATAATAGAGACCTCCCTGGTGGACCAGGGGTTAAGAATCCACCTTCAACACAGGGGCCAAGGGTTCAGTCCCTGGTTGGGGAACTAAAATCCTACATGCCATGGAATAACTGACCCTGTGTTCTGCAAGCGCTCAATCTGTGTGCCTCAACTACAAAGAAGCCTGTGCACTGCACCTAAGACCCGATGCAGCCAAATACATAAATATTTAACAAGTATATAGTAACGTAGAAATCACCCGATCCTATCCACTCTGAGACAACCATCCTTATGCATCAGCTGTATCTATAATCTATATATCTCTCTACATAAATATCTGAAAAATATGTATTACAAATATAAAATGATGGGATGATGTTAGGAATACTGATGACAGACCATTTCCTTGGACTATGCTAAATGTAATGATAGGTGACTATACAGGGCATCACAGGAGCCCAAAACTGGAAGTGGGATCATGGGTGTGTGCATGCTCAGTTCTCAGCTGTGTCCGACTCTTTGTGACCCGGTGGACTGTAGTCTGCCAGGCTCCTCTATTCTTGGGATTCTCCAGGCAAGAATACTGGAGTGGGTTGCCATTTCCTTCTCCAGGGGATCTTCCTGGTCCAGGGATGGAACCCATGTCTCTTTCATCTCCTCCACTGGCAGGTGGATTCTTTGCCACTGTGCCACCTGGGAAGCAAGAAAGGCTTTCTTGGAGGAGGCCCTGAAAAGATTCTGTATCCTTTTCTGTCCCTCTTCCCTACAGGCTTAGTTCTTCCAATCTAGATTTCCTGATTCCCTCACTGCTCTATCTTACTGTCCCCACTTAGAAAAATAAACTTGCCTCTTCCCACTCAAATCAAAGAGCAACTTTACTGTTTCAAACAATGAATAAAGAAGCATATAATGAAAACCCACATGCCTATTATCCACTTGATCAAATCTTAATATTAAGCTATCTTCGCTGAAAAATTCTCTAAAAGAAATTACATATCACAGATAAAACGGAAGCCTGCTGTCTATCCTTCTTGGATCTTTTCCTTCCCCTCTGTCTCTTCCCAGAGGGGATCATACTCATGAATTTAGCCTTTATCATTTTCATTCATGTTTTTATGTATTGTTCACATATGCTATGTGTTCATAAAAATTATAAAGTGTGGTTTTGGCCATTTGAAAAGTTTATATAAATGGTATCTTTTTATAAATGTCCCACTGCCTCTTGGTTCTTTTGCTCAAAACTGTTTCTGGGATTTATTCAACATTCATAGATGTAGCTCTGGTGCTTTCATTTTTAAATGCCATATGGTGTCACATTGTCTGAATATCACACAATTTATTCATTCTCCTATGGATGGGCATTGGCTTATTTTCATTTGGGGGAACTTTTCTTTCTATTCCATACAATCAACTTTCTTATGCATGTCCTTTTAGGCAAATATGTGTGGATTCATTTATAGATTTCCTTAAGTGGTTCAGCAGTAAATAATGTGCCTGCAATGCCGGGAATGCTTGGGAAATGCAGGTTCAGTCCCTGGGTCTGGAAGATGCTCTGGAGAAAGAAACATCTTGCCAGGAAAATCCCATGGACAGAGGAGCCTGGTGGGCTACAGTCCATGGGGTTGCAAAGAATTGGACACAACTTAGCGACTAAACAACAAGTGCAGCATACGCAGTTTCTAGTTTCTCGTCATCTTTTTTTTAATAGATTCTTATTTCTTACTAATGTAAAGTCCAATCATTGGGAAGGAGGTGTGAGTTCTTTATCCAGGGATGTGGGCTAAAAAGCAGTTCTTTTTAAAAAATTTATTTATTTTTCACTGAAGGATAATTTCTTTACAGTGTTGGTTTGTTTTTTGTCATACACAGGATGAATCAGTCATAGGCATACATATGTCCCTTCCTTCTTGAACCTCCCTCCCACCTCCCACCCTTTCGCATCCCTCTAGGTTGTTGCAGAGCTCCAGTTTGAGTTCCCTGAGTCATTTCCATTGCAAATGGACAATTTTCCATTGGCTGTCTATATACATATGGTAGTATATATGCTTGGAGAAGGCACTGGCACCCCACTCCAGTACTCTTGCCTGGAACATTCCATGGATGGAGGAGCCTGGTAGGCTACAGTCCATGGGGTTCCAAAGAGTCGCACACGACTGAGCGACTTCACATTCACGTTTCACTTTCATGCACTGGAGAAGGAAATGGCAACCCACTCCAGTGTTCTTGCCTGGAGAATCCTAGGGACAGGGGAGCCTGGTAGGCCACTGTCTGTGGGGTTGCACGGAGTTGGACACGACTGAAGCGACGCAGCAGCAGCAGCAGCAGCAGAGTGTATGCGTCCATGCTACTCTCTCCATTCATCTCACCCGCTCCTTCTTCCCCACCCCCTTTGTCCATAAGTCTGTTGTCTGTATCTCCAGTGCTGCCCTGCAAATAGGTTCATCAGTACCATCTTTCTAAATTCCATTAATTAAGAATGCATTAATATATGATTTTTTTTTCTCTTTCTGACTTAGTTTATATAATAGGCTCTAGGTTCAGTACCTCATTAGAACTGACTCAAATGCATTTCTTTTTATGGCTGAGTAATATTCCATTATGTATATGCACCACAGCTTCTTTATCCGTTCATCTGTCAGTGGACATCTAGATTGCTTCCATGTCCTAGGTATTGTAAGTAGCGTAAGAACAGCTTTTCTCTCATTACCCTGAGCTCTGGCATCCACCTGATGGGTAAAGAGAAGGAAGACAGACCAGAAGTGGTGCTCATCATTTGCACTCATTCCTTTGACCCCCAAATCAGTTACATTGTCACACCTGACTGCAAAGGAGACTGGGATAGATAATCTGGCTGTGTGCTCAGATATAAGAGGGAATAGCTTTTTGCTTTTAAAAAAAAATCTGCTCCATGCAGCATGCTGAAATCTCAGTTCCCAAACCAGGGATAGAATCTGTGCCCTGTTCAGTGGAAGTGCAGAATCTTAACCACTGGACTGCCAGGGAAACCCCTCTCTTTCTTGACCTTTGCCAAACTTTTCATCACCAAGTTTTATGTATTTTGCCAATCTGATGGGTGTGAGTGCATCTCAACATTGTTTCGCTTAGCACTTTCCTCATTGATAGAGATATTGTGTGTCTTTTCACATGTCTGTGGGCTACCTGGGTTTTGCTCTGTTGAGAACTGCCCTTCATGTCCCTTCCCATTTTTCCTGTTGGATGCTACCAGTGCCTTCTCTTTGAGAAAGAGAGGAGTAGCCCCTGACATCCAGGAGCTTGCCTGGTACCATCAGCAAGGCCTGGTGTTCCCCAGTTGAACATACACATTTCATACAATATCAAGCTTTAAATAGGGCACACTCTGGGACCGAGCTGGACTGAGACGAAAACAATAGCACTCATCATCATATCTGATCACAGACCATACATGAGCACTGTTTGAACCATAAACATCAAACACCCTTGTGGCTGGTGGAATTCTAAGGTGCCTTAGCCCCCAAGAGTCCTGGCCCCTGGCATATACACACCTTCCCCCCAGTTATTCAGAAAACATGGATCTGGGTACTTTGTAAAGGGATTTTACAAATGTGCTTACAGGGACTTCCCTGGTGGCTCAGTGGTTAAGGCTCAGTGCCTCCACTGCAGGGGGCAGAGGTTCAATCCCTCACTGGGGAACTAAGGCACCACGTGCTGTGCAGCACGGTCTAAAAAATAAAAAAAGACTACAAATGGATTACAGTCCCTAATCAGTTGATCTTAAGATAGATTACTTGTTGTTCAGTCACCCAGCTGTGTCTGACTCTGGAACCCCATGGACTGCAGCATGCTTTCCTGTCCCTCAGTAGCCCTGATCTAATCTCAGGACTTTTAAAGCAGAGAGTTTCCTCTGACTGATTGTAGAAGAGGAAGTCAAGGCCTCTTCCCTTGCTGGCCTGGAGGAGAGCAAACAGGCGTGTGGGGCACTGCCTCTGAGGGCTTCATGTGGCAAGGAACATAGGGAGCCTTGAGGAGCAGAGAATCACCCCTGACCAGCAGCCAGAAGGAAATGGGGACCTCAGTCCTACAGCTGCAAGGGCGTGAATCCCACCAACAATCAGAGATCGTGGAGGAGCACTCTGTGCCCAAGCATAGCCCCATAGCCCTCCTCCAGTGAGTTCCTGAGCTGTCTTGTTTCTGACCTACAGAAACTGTGAGATAGTGAATTGGGGTTGCTCATCACCACTAAGTTTGTGGTAATTTGTTATAAAGCAGCAGAAGACTAATGCCCCACCTCCCAGCTGCTATGAGTGTCTGCTGCTTCATTACCACTTACAGCTTAGACTCAGTTTAGTCTTGCTTCCTCCTGCATAAGATTCCTTAAGATGGCCAGGCATAGAATTGCCTCTGCTTCCCGACAGGAGAAGCCTTGCTTATACCTTCACCCAAATCACCTGACACAAACTCAAATCCTACCATGACCCCTTTCTCATCACCCTCCTACTGGGACACCCTGTGGTTTTCCATGGTGATGGTCCCCCTCCCTTCAAGGTGTGAGAAACCCAGTGTGTTCAGTGCCATGCCTTTGTTCCTGGCATTTTTTTTTTTTTTTGGCTGTGCTGCTGCATGGAGCTTTCTCTAGTTGCGATGAGCAGGGGCTACTAGTTGCGGTGTGCTTCTGATTAGAGTGGCGTCTCTTGTTGCTCCAGAGCATGCAGGCTGAGTAGTTGTGGCATATGGATTTGGTTGCTCCATGGCATCTGGAATCTTCCCGGACCAAGGATTGAAGCCATGTCCCCTGCTCTGGATGGAGGATTCTTATCCACTGTGCCACCAGGGAACTCCTGTTCCTGGTATATATGGTGGGAGGACACTGACACTCTGAACAAGATGGGCACCTGTGCTTTAGAACTAGCTTGGGCATCACTGGCCATGTTCCCTGACTCACTCACCTATTTTGGGGACTCTTAATTTTTTAAGTACTCTTGCCTTGAGAACCCCATGAACAGTATGAAAAGGCAAAAAAGGACACTGAAAGGTAAACTCCCCAGGTCGGTAGGTGCCCAATATGCTACTGGAGATGAGTGGAGAAATAACTCCAGAAAGAATGAAGGGATGGAGCCAAAGAAAATACAACACCCAGCTGTG